>JALDNG010000672.1:0-99082 GCA_024349245.1 Neodontobutis hainanensis
ACACACACACACACACACACACACACACACACACAGTCATTTGTATTTTCATTTGTCTTTAAGGTCAATTCTGGGCTCTGTGCTACACTTGGAATAAAAAGGAGCCTTTGTTCCCCCTACCATCCACAAACAAATGGGTTGGTGGAAAATCTAAATGGCACAATTCAGAGGTATCATTGTTTTGATAGGTCATTGTATTATGCATTTGTATTTGGTCTCTCATGTGTCCTTAAATACTGTCTTCAAAGAACCCTAAACAAGCTGGTCTCTAGCAAGCCATCCACCTGGGACAGACATTTGCAAGCAACCATGTTCAGCTTGCGGACAAAAAAACAATTAACCACCAAACACAGTCCTTATTTCCTGATGTTTGGCAGGGAGGCCAGATATCCTTCAGAAATACCAAAGGATTATGAAGTACAAGGCGTGACTATAAACCATTTGGTTTATTCTTCTATTAATTAATGGATTTTTATATTTGTTTATCTTTTGTTTTTTTCCAGATCACAGAATCCAGAATTGTCTGTGTTCTCCAAAATGAAAATTTGTTTGAAGGCTTGCTGGATCTAGAAAAGACTTACACAAATGTAAAAAAATATGTCAAAAAGGCCCAGGAAAAAGTTGCCAAACGCAAACGAGAAACTGGCCAGAATGACAATTTTGAGATTGGGGACAGGGTCATTCTACAAAACAAATTAAAAGAGCAGCGTAAAGGAGGAAAAATGGCTGTGGACATGTTGGGCCCGTACACTATCAAAGACCTACGTGGGAAATGCGCAACGTTAAAAAGTGTGGGGGGAAAAGAAACAAAAACTGTGAACATTGATCATTTGACACATTATTTTGAACCAACAAAGAGAATTCCGGCTAAACTGAAAAAAACTCTACACTCCTCCACATCCCACACCTGCCCTAGTCCTGCCACAACCCTAACCTGCCCTAGTCCTGCCACAACCCTAACCTGCCCTAGTCCTGCCACAACCCTAACCTGCCCTAGTCCCGCCACATCCCTTACCTGCCCTAGTCCCGCCACATCCCTTACCTGCCCTAGTCCTTCTCCACCAGCGCCCTTGTCCGCAGTTGTCAGTGATGACAAAGAAACCTGTGAGTAAACTCCACGGTAAAAAGACCACCTAAACAATGCTTTCAATTGTGAGTATTTATTTTCTTTTATCTTGTCACAGTAATTAGGAATATATGGTCAGGGGCAACAAGGCACATGCTCAGGGCCAAGCTCGGCCCTTATAAAATTTTCGCAGATGACTTGTTGCGCCTGGCCCCTGGGTGTGAACTGGAGAGTGAAGTAAGAGGCTAAAGCGCATGTCTTTTGTAAAAAATACATTGTTAAATAAGATCAAGAGAAATGTATTCCTTTTGTGTTTTAGGTGGTAAATGGATTTCTTTATTTACTGGCACGGCAGACTGGTGCACATCTAATAGATTCTTTTGCCATGACACAGGCCTGGCAGGGATGCACCAAAAAGTTAAAAAAGGTAACAATTATTGTACTGCATCAAACCTTCTTTAAATACTTCATATAATTGCTCATTTCATCTTTATTGTAGCTGGATATGGCCAAAGTCAACATTGCCTTGGGAGCAATCTGTGATGCACGACACTGGACACTAGTGGTAAGTTGAAATATATTAAAATGCCATGTTTCATGTATTGTACTGATTTATTAATGCTCCTCAGATCATTTATCCAAATGAAAAGAGGGCCCTTTTCATTGACCCTTTTGGTGCCACTGACGCACAAATAAAAAAGTGCAAGGAAATGACAAGGTGGGTAAAGTGGTATTGGGTTTGACAATTAATTATGGCACAAATTCACAACTTTATTCATTGAGGTAAACTAAGAGCAATTAGTCTGTAAAACTTAATTGTTGTTGTGTCCAGAGCACTCATGCGTAAAACATGGCCAGCACTCGGAAAATGGCATTGCACGACAATTCCCCACCCACGACAGCAGGACTCCACATCATGCGGCGTCCTAATTTGCAAGGTACTGCTTTAATTAGCTCCCACAGTGAGACAATTTTCCACATGATTCTCCTGTATTAGCTTGCAGAATTGATTCTGAAGGGAGATGATGTCCAGCTCCCTGTGAGTGAGGAGGGGGTTGCCAGGCTGAGACTGGACATTGCAACCTGCCTGCTCAGAGAATCAGGTACATGCAAAGAAAAAGTTTACATGTTTGTCTAACATTTAGTTTTTTTGACCGTCTTTACTGTTCTAGATGACCTGTCTGATTTATGCCGGGCCTGTGGACTTCAAAGCTCAGGTGCAACAGTTGATAAATGGGTAAGATAACTGGATTTTCAGGGTGATTAAACCACTGGGTGAGATTCTAACATAATGGCTGGATAAGGTAAATTCTCATTTTGCACTTGGGATATCTCAAAACCCACAGCAAAGTCTTACATTTGGAACCATATCATATTTTTTTCTTCTCTACAGATTGAATGTTCCTTGTGTAGGGGATGGTTGCACCTTACCTGTGTAGGGCACCCCCCCACAGAAGGGGAATTTTTTTGTGCAGGTTGCCATCCTTAAATGGGCTAACCCCTTCCCAGAACAGCTGCACTTCTTGGCAACAATCCATTAAGTTCATGGATGACAATAAGCTCGGCACCTTAGACCCCCTCCCCCAAAAGACTACGCACACTTGGCCTTTTGTATCTAACATTTGACTCTTTTTGTTCTATCTGTCATTTGCCTTTTCTTCTGTACATGGCCTACTTTATATAAATGCACCTTAAATATATGACTAAAATATTTTTAAATGTGTAACTCTTTCATTTTTGTATTTAATCTGCAAAACACAAATCATTTTCACTGATCTGGCAATAAACTTGATTCTATCAAATTTATTTCCTGGAATTTTTCTTTCCTTTTTTTTGTTTTATGTATAAATTCTAGTGTTTATGAATTACAGTGACAAAGCTATGTTTGGTAGAAAAAAAAGATAGCCCCTCACAGCAAACAGGGCTTTAGACAACTTTCTAGTTTAATCTTTTTGTGCAAATTCAACTGGCTCAGGTTAATTGGGGAAAGGTGGCTGTGTCGATGCCTGTTCAAAACACATGTAGATGTAACGTAGTTGATTTTGCAAAACTGCTTATCGCTAAAGCTTGGTGTTAATCTAATTTGTTATCGAACAATATACATTTTATAAATAATAATGGCACAAAGGTAAAGGTTTATTAAATTTTGCTCAGTTGGAGAGAGCAGAGCCCTTGTCTTGTCAGAGTCTTGTGGCTAAGTCCCAAGTTAACCTGTGACATTTCAACTTGTTTTAGATTTTGGTGTGAGCTTGGTGATGGGTTAAGAGTAAAAACAGAGCTGTTCAAGTAGAAATGTTTGCATGTCGTTGGGCTTTTTTAAGGGTTTGCAGAGTAAACGTGTTTAGAACAAGCGGCACACTGACTCTTGGAGAGCGCATTTTCTACGTAAACAGAAACTGTCTTTCTCTACAGTTTGTCACTGTGCTTTGTCTCAGCAAAGTAGCCTACTACATCTTTCAAATGACTGCTCTCATCTACAAGACCCAAGTGGTGTAAAGTGTGATGGTCACTTGCTGCTACAACAGGACTTCTGGCATCTACTGTCCTGACAGTGTCCTAAAGGTTTGGAAGCAACCCTTTTATAAGACGTCCTAAGAACGATTCACGTGAACCTTAATATTCTGCTGTTGGTCCCACACACACTAATTTGTGATTAATTTTATGGTGTTATGCAGTCTACACTGTTAAACCAAATAAATACATGTAATGGATGTTTTCTGTTGTAATTTCTCTTCAATAAACCTTTTGAAAAGTTTTTATAAGAATGTTTTTTATATGCTTCATATTGACATTGCCATAATTAGTAGTTTTATAGTCATTTCTGTTTCCAACCTTTGAAGTGTCACTATTGAAAAAAAAATGTTCTGTGAACACAGTCAGAACCAGTTTAATGTTGTGGAGTTGCCTTGTGAAAGAGAACTAATGGATATTGTATTTTTCTTGAGGTTCATGGTAAAGAACAAATGCAAACTCATAATGTTTAAGGCCTGTGGAAGTTCTTTCATCCAACATAGACCTCACAAGTGAACAATACCAAAGGCTCTAATGTCAAAGGTCAAGGGGGGAAACATAACAGAAGCAAACATTCACATTTTATCATTATGGAGTTTAAAAAACTATAAAGAAGAATGTTTTATTATTTCAGAGGGAGATATAAGCAACATTTATAATAATAATAGAATTGAACTTTACCAAAGTGGAATGTTTCCTTCAGCTCACCAGTACATGAGACAAACATACAGCATAAAGCAGAGTCAGTCATAAACAAATGGGACAATGAACATTTTAAAAACAGCTTTAGTTGCCAGAATTACTCCAGAGACAAGAGCTCACATAATAACAGTAAGAGTAGCCTGTTTTATTCTCATTGTACTGAACCAGATTATATTGCGATGACTGCAGGTAACTCAGTTACAAGTTTTAAAAGAAGTTGCACAGCACGAGCACCATGTCCACGCCAGTATTCCGTCTGTAGTATTTCTTGATTTAAAGGATGTTTCTCATGTTCCGCAGGTTAAACGGAGATCGTCTGGATCAACTGGTGAAAGGGCTGTCCTGTTTACATCGAGTTATAATCCACAAACCGCTCTTGAATCAAAGCCGTCTACGTTCGTTCTTTCTCATCGACACTAAAAGAGACATCATTATAGACATGTACGCTGTAAAAAGATCCACATCGATATCATTTAAGACGAAATAATACCTATATTTCCTGGTTTGTAAAAGTGGGGTCCTAGAGAGGAACGCCCACAAAAAACATCTGCACGTCGCCAGATAACCGGCTTCGCCAGTTGATCCGTCACACCGGGAGAAGAGGCCAAAAACCAAAGCTAGTTTACTAGCATAAACTTTCAGCTTTTTCTGTTAGTGTAGTACTGCTTTCTTTTCACAGATCAAACTGCAGTCATTAAAGTGTCATATGTTAAACCAATTTGATATAAACCATTTAAAAGTTTGTAAAGAGAATGTCCTAAAGTACAGAATGGGGGCTACTGGAGGCATGGTCATAATACATTTTCATTGGAGAAATTGGCATTATCCACAAACTATTACAAATTAAGATGGTTTTGGCAAATGACAACCACTCTTCTACTTGTAGGTAATGTCAGAGCCTGGTTTGAACACATTAATGAATGTACCTCACATAGTATGTTTATTTAATGAGCAAATTAGTATACAGTTAGCAAATTCAAGTTAGTAAAATTCTTAATTTATAGGTTTTAATGTAAGTACTTTACGGTTGTAAATAGTTTTTTTCATTGTCTGTTCAGAATTCTATCCCTCACCACAAATGCTAATTTCTTCTAAAAACATTTTAAATATGTTTACACACGGTCCTGGCTTAAAACCAGTATAAACTGGTCTCAGGAATCTCCTAACAAGCTGACTGCATGTTTTTCCCCAACCACCTGTACTGCAACACTCCAGTGGAAATTTGCCTACCTAATAAAAAAAAAAACCTTAAACTTGTATTTAAATTTTTAATCAAAAACTTTTCACCATAGAACATTTCCAGGCATTTTTACTAAAGGCCGGGGGAAGAATCGCTTTCCAGCAACAAATGTTATCCCAGCCAAAAAAAATCAAGGCACTCGAGGTGTCTTTCTATTTGCTACCAAAGCAGTGTGAAAAAAACTCCAAGTGAGCTTGAGAAAGTGACCCATATGCAGGCTGGGTTGGGTCCAAGGACTGCTCATCTTGATGAAAGCATGACACATGTTGTAACTCCCTCTCCAGTTAACAGATACGGACACAAGGCGTTCTTCTCTACAGGCATTTATTAGTCAGATTATGTCATCCTCGATGCCATCAAACATTAGCCTGGTTCTACCAGACTCTCGTACATTTCATTTGTACAGAGAGTCTGGCCTCGCTCCATTGACAAGCGTTTACTTCCTTGTATGCGGGAACTTTGTTGAAGTTTAAAACTATTGGATCTGCCCAGAGTCACTCAGGATCTGCCATAGCCAATCGCTAACGTGTGGCTGTGACGTATGTCATGCGCCGAAACCGACCGGAAACAACAAGTCACTCCCTCTGTTCGCTGATTGGTCCTACAAAAAATTGATTTCTGGAAACCTAAGAATATACAGCGATCCCAGACTAAGTACTAAAGCGAAATGAAATTGAGCGGAAGTACGTAGGAGGGCGGAGCCAGGCTAATCAAACATGCCATGAGAACTAAAATGAAACATAAAGTCACATAAGTTACAGAAATAATAATATTCTCACAGAGAATAGCACATTATTAAACAAACAACACAACGCCAGAAAGACTGTTAATAAACCGTCACAGTTATACTTTACATTTACTTGAACACATAATTTAAAAATAAAATAAATACAGATAAATATAAATATATTATGATATATTTAAACGTGGTATTATATTAAATTAAACCTATTCTTTTATGGAACATAAATTATGCAACTGTCTCTGCTGGCAGCTACACTCCCACCAAATCACTGGTGATTTCTTATTAACTTAATAAACATAAGATTCTAACTTAAATCATAAGACTTGGTTTAAGTGAGGTAGCAACAACCAAGACTGCTTTATTCAGCTTCAATCAGGGTTACAGTCTTGTGAATAGGCCGTTCTAGGTAAGTCTGCTTTGTGAGCCTCTTTCCTTTGTCATCCAGTGCTGATTCACTGATCAGCAATCACAGCTTTCTCACACGTCCATCTTCACCATGATACACTTCAGTGACCTTGGCGAGTTTCCACTCATTTCGTGGTGCATTGTCATCTTGCACGATCACAATATCGTTGACCTGCGCATTTCTGTGTGTTTTTTGCCATTTCTGTCCCTCTTGAAGATTTAACATGTACTCCTTTTTCCACCTAGACCAAAACTCATTGGGTAAGTGCTGAACTTTATGCCATCTTTTGCGAAGATAAAGGTCTTCCCTCACAAAGTCTCCAGGTGGTGGCAAGACTATGGAAGACTTCATTGTCAAAATGTGATTGGGCATAAGAGGCTGTGGCCCAGCTGGAACACTCAGCAAATTCTTTCCGACAATAACGAACGGTGCTACAAAGCCAAGAGGGTCATAGACAGACGCAACGGTTTATAACACTCCTCTTCTAGAGAAAGGTTGTTCACTCACCACTATTCTGAATCTGAACTGATCTGAGGTAATGCACCAGTTAACACCTAGAGCTCTCTCCATTTGGTACTCTCCCAAGGCTAGGTCTTGATGTATTACTGTTTGAGCACACTCTTCTTTGGGGATTGATTCTAGCACCTCCTGGCTGTTAGAAACAAATTTGTAGATGCGTAGCTTGCCATCGCTACAAAGCTGTCTTGCTTCACAGACTAGCTGTTTCGCTTCTTCTTTCGTTGACACACTAGTCAGCCCATCATCCACATAAAAATTTCGTTCAATGAAGCGGATGGATGCTTCACTGAAACGACCTTGCCCTTGTGCAGCAATGTGTTTGAGGCCATAGTTTGCACAGCCAGGAGACGAGGCTGCACCAAACAAATGCACTTTCATCCGAAAGACAGATGGTTCGAAGTGGTAGTCCCCATTCTCCCACCAGAGAAACCTTAGATAGTCTTGGTCTTCTGCTCTTACGTGAAATTGGTAAAACATACGTTCTATGTCGCACATTATTCCTACTGGACCCTTGCGGAAAAGACAGAGAACACCTACCAATGTATTGGTCAGCTCTGGCCCCGTAAGCAGATGATCGTTCAATGACACGCCTTGAAACTTTGCTGAGCAGTCAAACACAATGCGTATCTTGCCAGGTTTTTGTGGGTGATACACCCCGTGATGAGGGATGTACCAAACAGGGCTCTTGTTGATTTCTTCTTCAGGAACTTTCTCAGCATTTCCACGCGTCATTGTTTCGTTCATGAATATTAAGTAGTCCTTGTGGTACTGTTTATACTTCTCAAATCTCCTCCTCAAACATTTAAGGCGATGAACAGCACATTTCCTGTTGTCTGGCAGACTCGGCCTGTCTTCTTTAAATGGCAAAGGCATTTCACAGTGCCCATCAGGCTTGATCTTAATTCCTTCCTCCAATATTGAAATGAAGGAAAGATCTTCTTGCAAGAAGTGAGCATCCTCCAGGCTTTTTTCATTAAAGTCTGACTCCAATATCTTTATGTTGACGGCTATTTGAAGATTGTAAAAGGGGAAAGACGTGCTGTTGGACTTATATGGCCCTTATATCTTTTATAAGCAAACCAATGTGGAATGGGCACGCCCCTTGATTTGCAGACTTGAAGGTAAAACCAAATAAAAGTTATAGTTGTCAAATAATAATTAAGCCTACTATTAAAATTTTGTTGTACAGGGGATACTGCTATTGGACTTGGGGTTACACGTTTTTCTTCTCAACTTGCATGGAAAAATTAAAGTTTGGATTTCACATTCATTTTGGTATGTATTTTATGCATATATGTCCATGCTGTTTGCTATACAATTAAATTATAATGCATTGCTATTATGAAACATTTAATAAAAATGAATCGTCAAGGATTTAAGAATTTACAGTTCACAAATATTGAAACATCCGTACAAATTTAGAAAACCAATTGCTTTCTAACATAATTTTTCACAGCAAATAGCAGTGTCACTCGGCTTTTGATGGAGAACGCCGCACTTTCTTGTTGAAAGTGACCTGTTCCTTGTGGCAGGGAGAATGATGGGTCACTCCTTTCTCCATGGAGGGCCATGCCTTTCAGGACTTAGTCCAGCTTTTGTGCATGTCCTACTTGGTGGCAGTCCTGAAACATCAACTGTCACTGTAGAGGATTGTCCGGACCTCGACATTCGTGACACAATCAAGCTTGTGTGTTTCTCCCATATCTCTTAGTTTGAAGATGGAAAAAAAGTGTTAAATCCAAAGCATCTGGACAAGGTTCACTTTCAAACCTACGTCCAGATGCTTTGGCTTTAACCCTTTTTTCTTCTAGATGGCCTGGTTGACTGAGACTCTTAACAGACATGTCTTAGTTAGATTTTTCTATATTTTCTTTTTAAATATATATATATATATAGTTGGAAGGAGAATCCAACCTGTCAGAAAAGGAAAAGCAGCAGATACAGGAGTTGGCCTATACATGGGACCTTCCTTTACTGAACAAAAGTAACCGAAGGTGGTTTGAAAACGAAACTACATACATTTCACAACTCTCCACTACAATTATTATGCTTGTCTTTTATTCCTTATTATTGTTATTAGGTGTTTGGACGAGTCGTAAGACAGATTAAGCAACGCAGAGGACTAAAAGAAGCACCATTGTGGACTTTGCTTACTCAAAGACCAGACACAGCAGCTATCCTTTTTCCAAAAGAGGGGCAGAGAACATCTGTCCAGAGGTAATTTTGCTTTCTTATGGTCTTACTTGAAGATAAAGTTGAAGCAAAGGCGTTTGGACTGGAATGATAATGCTATATCCTTCTCCAGTGCTGTCAGGTGGTTTCGCACTGGCCACTGTGACCTTGCATCTAACTTTGATAGCTTTGTTTACAGACAACTTGTTTCTTATTCACTTCAATTTTATTAATCCCCAAGGAGTAAATCAGTTATTTGGTATCTTCAAATTAGTTGATTCAAACTTCTTCTTCTGTCCTAGACTGATTGTAGAGCAGTCGATCCGTCCAGCTGATTAGATTCTCAGATGTCCACTGGTTTCTTTGTTGTTCATAAGCTGAAAACAAGGGATGGTCTAAGTTGTTCAGTAACCACTGATCTAAAAGCATTAGGTGTCTGTTCCTGAAAACAGTTCTACTGATGAAGTCACAGGCAGTATCTGGTACAGCTGTTGGTTGAATATAAACCGTAATCCTACGATGACATGCGACTCTCTCGGTATACAACCATCTCAGTCTCACTGCTACAGCTCCACACACTTGTAGCTAATTCTGTGGCAGTAATGCGATCCACTGTCGGGATCTTCTTTAGAGCAACTCAGAAATTAAGCCCTTTCCCATGTAGGTAGTTATGGTAGTTTAATGTGTATACATGTATATTTTATTGTTACCAATTAATTGTGGTTGCAGAAATAACTGCAATTGGCGGCTGGATGTTTTTTCATGTGGCCTTTTGTTGACGCAGATTCTTCTGCAGCGAATCACTTGGCCACAAGCAGATGAAGATGATGATGATGACGACTGGTCAGCAGACATAAAGTTCGATATCGGGCTATCTCCAAGAGTTCATCACTGGAGGTGAAACTAAGAAATATTTGTATTCCATAATATTTATGGAAATAAAACATTTTAAAATCTGTTTAATTCACTCTTTAGCAACGCCAACTGAACTGCAAAATCTAGTAAAATTCTGGACAGGCTGGGAGGTCTTGCCAACAAGTTTGTTTGTAGAGGTAGTAACTGGAAACTACATCACAGCCTCAACCTGCTTTGAGATTCTGCGCATTCCATCTCACTACAAGGACTATACTTCATTCAAGAGAGACTTGCTTGTTTCCATTTCTTCATGCCACACAGGATTTGGTCTAGTGTGAACATAGTATGATGTTTTATAATGCTGTTTGCTGTTTAAATTACCACTGTAGCACTTGACAGTTGTGCTTCCATAGTTCAATGTTTTACATTGGTTTAGTTCAGAGTTCAGTGCCCCACATAAACACTTCTTAATTTTAAGCTACTGGTTTTGGCCTGACATAAACCAAGAGGCAGTATTGAATTAGTTTTCAGGACTGAGAACGGACAGAGTTTTCCCCAGGACTCCTGCACAGCTCACTGTCCACACAGTCATCCTGCTGCTCATTGTGGCTTCTTCTTCTCTCCCGGCTGTGATCGTCACCAGTTCTTGTCGCTCCTGCAAGGTCAGGGTTCACAGCATTCAAGATGAACACAACCTGCAGCATTAAAATGAGTTTATTTTCTTTAAGACAATGTACAATGTTCATTAAGCCGGAGAGATGCTTGTACCAGTTTATAGTTTAACTGCTAATTTCCATCTGTAGTCCTTTATTGTACTGATATTTTAAAGAGACAACTCCTCAGATTTATTTACACATAATGATGTATGTTTTGTCTCAGATATCAAACATTCACCACCTTTCCCACATGTTTAAATCTATCTGGAGTTCACTGCTCATTGCCCACACTGGTATCAAGGTCTGATGGAGAGCCACACCACTGGAGCGTGGCTCGTAATAATTTGTACTGTTTGGATCGATGTTCAAGCACACAAAACAGAACATAACCTTACATCTGTCACATGTGTTTACGGCCCTATGTGTTATGCTCCGGCAGTTTACCACATGTGGGACAGGCCCGTATGGGGGAGAGGCCAGTGACCTTTTCAAACTTGATAACAGGACCGGTTTTCATCATTTGTAATGGCACATTATCCGTGTGTAATTATTATTATTTATTTATGTTATATTAAATTTGTTTTAAATATGTATTGTTTTCCTGTTGTAGCATCCATTAATGAGTTTTCTTTAAAGTGGGCAACAGGTAACAAAAAAGATAGCCATGTCCCCTGGAACCACATGGTGGAAACACTTTCACAGCTAAAATAGCGGTGCCACGTTTGAGTTGCAGGATGTGATTATAAAGCCTTCTTCCACTTCTTTCCTCGACTGTAACTGTCAAGTATTAACGGTATATATCTGCTACTTCAACACTTTACATACTGCCTGTGTCATTATAACCAAGTTCACTTTTTAAATATGAATATCCATCACCAGGGTTAGCATACTACAGCGGTGCACGTGCTGACGTAACCACGTACAGGTGCCGGTTGCTAAGAGCATCTCCTAGCAAATGCGTTCTTGCAAAACTTGCAAACTTCTGGCTGTGAGAAAAAGTGCAAATCTTGAGTTTGATTCGACGATTTCTTCAAAAGGAGACTTTAACTGCGGACATTTCCTACTAAGACTTCTACTGACCACCCACTGACCAGGACTACGAGACCTTTTTGAGAGAAAACGTGAGATTTTAAGATTTCCATGTTCATGTTCTTTCCTATGGGCTTTCCCATTAAATCTGCACAGCAACTATATGAACCAATATATTTGAGCAAAATGGTCTTTTGTCGATGTTTAAATGATGTTTCACGGTAAATTTTAACTCAGAATATGTGTATTTTTGTTGTGACTTTGTTTGTTCTTAGAGCCTATCAGAAATAATGTAAAAGTCCATTTACACAGACATATTAATGAAAGCAACAAAACGCACAGGAGGCTAACATTTAAATTGAGAGCTGTCTGCAACGTATTTTGATTAATTTCTATATTATACATTTTGTATTTAACCCAGTACCTAATTATAGAAAATAAATTTGTTTTATGTTGATTCATTTCCAAATATAATACAATAGGTTTCAAAAAGTAATTCAGGAGAATCCTGTGTAAACCAGGAACATGTAGAAGCAGAGTTTGTTGAACATATTTGTTAATGAAAATGTACAGTTATGTTTTTGTGTTAGTTTTGTAGCTATTATGAAAAAATAAGCTCTATTCATAAAGTAAATATATCCAGATTGTAATGAGGACAAATGATTATTCATAAATAACTCATAACCACTTTATAACAACACTGTAACCTTTCTGCACATTAAAGTCCTCTGCTATAATTTTAGTAGTTTAGTGAATAATAATGTCTTTGAACGTGGACTTATTCTCCTGGTTTGATCTGAGATTGGTCAAAATCACTCTGAGGCTTTAGGAGTAAAAGATGGTTTAAGATTAAACAGTGCTGCTTTAAAAGTACTCTCTGTATTGGTACATTGTGCTAGTGTCCATGAAACTATAGAAAATGGCACTAGACAGAAAGTACATGGTGGACTTGAATCAGTAACAGTTCCATGTTCAGACATGGATTTAAAAGACCTCAGAGCCTCATGGCTTTGCTTTATTTTGATGAATCACACAATGGCATCACATGATGTGAGGATTTTAACAGACGTATTTCTCTCCACAGATCTCTGTTCACTGATGGCCCAGCGCTTCTCCTCGACGAGGCCCGGGTGTCCTGACGTGCTCCTCCTGCACAGGCTGCCCACACTCACTACACCCCACACACCCCTGTTCCCTCTGCACCTGCCTCCTCCACAGGCCCCTTGAACTCTGCCTTTGTGTCTGTCTCTCCTCAGGAGACACTCTTTCAAGCTCTTGCTCTTTCTCTGACTCTAACTCTCGCTCCTCTCGTTCCCCTCGCTCCTCTAGCTCCTCTGGCGTCTTTAAGTCTCGTGCTAGATACCTTAGTTCTACCTCCTCATCCTCCTCATCCTCCTGCTCCTCCTCTCCTCATACTCTCACTCCCTTGCTCTCTCTCGTCCTGCTAAGGTCCGTAAGCTTAGCTCTGGCTCCTTCTCTCGCTGCGCTCGCTCTCTTGCTATCTCTCCTCCTCCTGCTCAGGTCCCTCAGCTGAGCTTCTCTCTGCTCCCAGACTCCTTTGCTCTGGATGTTTCTGTTTCTCCTTCTGAGGCTCGGAAGGCCCCAGCTGCTCCTCGTGAGCCCCTGGTGCCTCCTCCCTGTGCTCCCTGCACTAACCCTCTTGTCTCCTCTGCTCCCTCCAGGGCACCTCCCTCCCCTGCCACACGTCCCAGACCCCAGGAGCCGGTCCCCTTGTTTCCTGGGCCCAAGCCGGACTGGGTGAAGGAGATGGAAGATTACATGAGGACCGGGCGCTCGAGTGGAAACACTGGAAAAGGTTGGATAAACCACAAAGGCCAATTCAAAAGGAGAAGCACTTTTACTCTTTTTAAGAACTGACCGCTTTCAGTGTTTCTTCTGAGTGAAATCGTGCTGGGACTTAGGGGCAGGACTCAGGGTCATTTCAGGATAAGTATAACATTTGTAAATATTGTATATAGTGTGTTGTGTCAGAGGGTTTAGTGTGGTGTGACATGTTTAAATAGGTTCATTAGCTCTTCCAGTTGGACTTGTTTTTGCTGTGTTGTGTGAAAAATACAAATGATATGTTCTCCTTAAACAAATGAAACTATAAAAGGTGAGTATTCAGTACCTGGGGTTGATTAACATGTTTTATACTTTCACTTGCTGTTTTTCTTCTGCTTCTCCAAAAGGTGACAGTCTAAAGAGACCCAGCAGTAAACTATAGACAAGGAGCTTGTGCAAAAAGAGGAGCGTAAACAAAGGGCAAAAGTAAAGGAGAGGAAAGAAAGTACAATGTAAGATGAAAAAGTAACAGAAGTAAAAGTAATCTGACTTTCATGGACAGACAAGCAAAAGAGTCTAATTCAAGTTAAATAAACTGATTTCTCGCAGGAAGAGGCCTAAAAGAGATGAAAAGCAAAGGAAAGAGGATAAGAAAGAAGAAAACAAAGAAAAGATATGTATATTGGATTGTTTTGTTCAAATCTCCAGATCTATTCTCCTGAGACTAAAGCATGTTTTTTTCTTTTCAGGCTTCTTGGAGAGGATTCCTGAGCACACAAAAGGTAGACACCACATTATTCAGTTTTAATGTACATCTGTTTAACAAATATGTGCATGTGTTTAATAGTTTTACTGTCTTCTCTCTCCTCTCAGCATCACAGAGAGGAGAGAGAAGAAGCTGGACAAGGTCATCAGGAAGTCCAGCTCTGTCCTGGGCTGTCCTCTGGACTCAGTCCGGTAAGTGGGTGATCTATGCTGGACCATAAGTCCCACCGCCTGCAGGACGCCCTGTCAGCTCTGGAGAGCAGCTTCAGTGACAGACTGCTCCACCCTCGGTGTGTGAAGGAGAGATTCTGCAGGGCTTTCCTTCCTGCTGCTGTCAGACTCTACAGTGAACACTGCTAACACAGAAACTCTTTTCACCAAGCAGTATTTCCACAATCATGTGGAATCTCACTGCAATATTTGTAACGTGCAATACCTGTTACACAACCTGCACTATACACTATTTATTCACATTTGTACTGTGCATAGTTTATTTTGTTTTAGCGTAGCTTTAATCAACTTATGTATAGTCTTTTAGTTTATTTTGTTTCAGCATAGTTTAATTTGACATATGTATAGTCTATTTTATGTTTGATTACCTTGTCTTAGAATAATTTTTATTTGAATTTATGTTGTGACCAGGTTGGCTTTTTACTTTTGTGATACACTTTTTTTGTTTGCTTTACTCACTCCACTTAGTGTTGGTATCTGGTCTTTGGTTTAATTGGGAGTGTCTTGTAAGCACATTTGGGCCTGGCTTGTGTTTCAAGCATGACACAATAAAAAACCTGATCAGAATCAGAATCAGAAAAACGTTTATTGCCTTTGTCAGTGAACAAGATTCACAAACTAGGAACTTGCTTGGCGATTGTGACAGGTCTACACAGCGGTCTGAGCGATATTGTGGCTATGTCCTTCCTTTATTGCCAGAGACATTGTAATTGTTATTTAGTTCATTCATATGATTGTTCAAAATGAAACATGAAATATCAAGACACTGAGTTACATTTTACAGAATAAACTTTCATCATTTATATGCTTCTCTGAGATAATACATACATTCTGATAATATTACTGAGTGCATTAGTGGAGACAAGCTGTAGCCATAATGGTGAGGGGTTTGGTAAAAGAGGAGGGAAGAAGTAAAGAACAAAGTGCCATTTTAAGTAAAGTATAGCATTGGTAGAGCATAAAAGATGAGAACAAAAATAACTGGTGGTATTGGTGCTATTTACTGTTAATTCTTGCATTTATAACAGTTACAGAGCAGAAGGGGTGTCTAGTTCCTGTGCCACACTGGTATGGAGGTCTGTCTGGGGCCACTCCGGAGTGAGCTTAGGACAAACAAAGCAGAACTCAACTTGAGCAGAGCAGTGCATCTGAATCTGTATTTGCCCTTGAAAACAAAAGAAGCCTTTATTTCAGTGTTGGCTGCACCGTCTTCACAGAGATGTCTAAAAATGTGAGTACTTTTAAAGTTACACATGTGTTACCAGTACGTGTCATATTAGGTCCTTTTTGTGAAGCGACACAATGAGTCAGGGTCTGAATGCAAAACTAATTCTGTTTATAGACATAAGCTCATACCTCCTCCGCTCTGGATGTTTCTGTTTCTCACTTCAGGGAGCTGACAGGCCCCAGCTCTTCTCTGTTCTGTCACGCTGGTGATCCTCCTTTGGATGCTCCGATCTGGGTCAAAGCTCCTCTGTCTCCTCTGTTCCAGGACTGGTCCTCTGCCACAGTATCTCTGATGAACAGTGGTCCACTGTTTTTAATAATGCCACCATTTAAAGAACTGGTGTGAAGGAGATGTGTTGTAAGAATTTTCTATGTCCTTATATTTATCCAGAGAGACACGGAGACAAATTATAATTTAACAAGCAATGGCCAGGTTTTAATCCTTGCAAGGAGAAGCAAAGCAGACACACACAGTAACAAGGGTACAGCGGGAGGTTTGCTTAAAGATGTAAACAGAACATGAGAATTTATACAACACCGTGACGGCCTTGGTGAGAGGCGTTCACAATGGTCCAGGTGCAAAAGTCCCGTGACAAGCCATGTCTCACTCTAGTTATGTCTACTTCATGGATTAGCAGGACGGACATGACATGAATTTGACATGACCTGAAGAGAACTATAAGCCCCAGTAACTCTAAACATTAAAACTAAAATTCTTATAACTGTAAGAAACCCTTTTTCAACTGTTTTCTATGTTATTTACACTCTCTGCATGATACACTGCACCTAGATTAGTCCACTACATACCTCATCTGTTTAAACCAGTCAGAACCAGTTGGTCAGCCCTGGCTGGACACATAGGTAAACTACTGATTCAAAGTAGGAAGTGTCCCCTCCTGTGAGAGGAGTGGCCAAAGGTTAGGACCTTTTGAGCATTGAGTTGACCAGCAGCACAACACGTGGGCTGACCTCCTGTTAACTACGTGTTGTGACCCAGCGCTGGCTTGTACCTTTTTCTGAGTGGAATTAAACATACACACTTTACATTGGTTTTATAGTTTTTATTGAAGTAATATTAGTTCAAACACTCGTACCAAAGAGCCGGGAGAAACTGGTTCTCGGAGGAACATAACAACAATTGAAAAGTCCTGTTGCAATAAATATTGAGAGAGTCAGATCTGTTTTTCTGAGTCAAATGTTGTGAATACATTGACACATTAATTACAGAGAATGTCATTAATATGATTTATTTCTCCGTTTACCTTCGCAGGTCATGGATCGTGGTGTCCTGACAGGAGGTTGTGTCCGCCAGATGTGGCTTCTCTTTTACTTCTCTCATTTTTGTCTCTCAACACAAGGCAGGTATCAGTGCCTCAGAGGTTTTATTTCCTTCTCCTGAGTTTAAATGGTAAATGATGTGTGCTGATATTTTCAGACTGAGAACGGGACAGAGTTTTCCCCAGGACTCCTGCACAGCTCACTGTCCATACAGTCATCCTGCTGCTCATTGTGGCTTCTTCTTCTCTCCCGGCTGTGATCGTCACCAGTTCTTGTCGCTCCTGCAAGGTCAGGGTTCACAGCATTCAAGATGAACACAACCTGCAGCATTAAAATGAGTTTATTTTCTTTAAGACAACGTACAATGTTCTTTAAGCCGGAGCAGAGATGCTTGTACCAGTTTATAGTTTAACTGCTTATTTCCATCTGTAGTCCTTTATTGTACATGTTTTTGGTGGTAGGGAAACCGGAGTACCGGAGGAAACCTACGCAGACACAGGAGAACATGCAAACTCCACACAGAAAGGCCCTGTCCTGGATGGGAATTGAACCCAGAACCTTCTTGCTGTTAGGCCTGAGTGCTAACCACTCTGCCACCTCCATAAAATCTGTTCACAGAGCCAGAACTGCTCAATGTGACACATCTACACAAGTATGAGTATATATGAACATATATAATAGGCTTTCTAAAGGAAAACGTCTGCTAAAGGACTAAATGTATATAAATGTAAATGTATATTCCACATTTGAACATTGTACAATCAGTTTAATGTATATGTGGTTGAAAAAATAAATATATTATTGTGGAATAAGTTTGAGAGAAAACAACAGATGTCTTTTGGTGATTTATTTAAGAAAAAGGAAAAAGAATTCAGAGACATCTTTTGCAAAAGGAGGAATGAGCATACAAATCTGTCTGTGTACAGGGTTGCATGAACAGTCCCAATGTTAACTAGGCAGGATTAGAATTTATACTGAAATCACAGCAGATAAGAAAAATGAAACACTGGCTCTCAGAGAGTGAGCCGTCTAACATGAATCAGCATTTGTCTCTGTATAAGACAATTGTATCAGTTTGAAAACAGTAGCACAGGTGGTGCACATATCATTCTGCTGCGGTCAAGGACAGCACAGAGCATGTGAAAGAGGAAAATATCATTTTCCCATTACAATTCCCTCCTTTTGATCAAACACAATTGATCAACCAAAATCAATCAAAAGCCAATGAGGTTACAAAACATAAATCAAATTAACCTTAGCTTTGTGAGTTGTACTACTGTCGTGGTGCGAAAAACCCAGCCGAGGGCTGACTAAATCAAGCAGAAACATTTCATACCATCAGTAGCTGACCTAACGCTGGGAAAAGAACACCACAGCCCCTCCTCACAGGCGGCGTAACTCACTAGGGTTAAACATAAGCATTAGATGAAAAATATTCACAAAACGAATCACTTTGTAAAACTTAAAAACCTTCAAGTCAATTTACACTTTACCTCAAAGAAAGCATTAGTGAAAAGATTTAAAAACACATGTAAGTCCACAATTTTAGCCTTAGCGTGTCTAAAATGACAAAAATTAAAATGATCAGGTTCAAAAGCTGTGATTGCTTTGGTGACTATATGTCACAATTACTACTTCAAAAGAAAATTACATGTGTATTACACAGACATAGGAACATACTTAGTCATACTTAGTCTTCTTCAAATAGATGAGCAAATAAAACAGAATTAACAGAGTCACAATCAAGAGCAGAGGTGTCTGGGTTGTGGTCTTTGTCATGTTGAGGCAATTCAACATAGAGTTTAGCTAGTTGCAGGTTAAAAGAGAAGTCACTAATCTTCGGATGAGCGGGATAATGCAGCAGGAGACAAGGAAAAGAAGGATAATAGCCACTAAAAGTAGGCCTGCGAGTTTAGTTAACCATGTTTTCCAAACACCGCCCATGAACCAAGAGCACCCGTCTGGAGTGAGGGTATCAGAGGCTCGTTGGCGAATTAAAAGGTCATCGTGGTCAGACTTGGCAGAGTTGTGTTATAAGTAGAATGGGAAGTGTGGTCAGTTAATAGCCAGAGTAGAGATATTACAATAAGTAAAGATAAAAGTAATAAAAGCACGTGGTTCCCCTTAGACCACACAAACCTGGGAGTCTAAACGGATGCCAAGAATGATGTCCGTCCATTTTTAATGTATATTGTATAAATATATATACATATATATTTGTCAGTATAAAACTGGTTATCAGTGATGTGAGGAACTGTGGGACAGATGAGTGTGTCACATGTTATAGTTACGCTGTTGAATTTGCTGAAAACGGTCAGCTCTATTTCTTCAGGTGGTACAGAGTCTTTCATAAATTTGATTGTAGGTGGGACCAGCTCTCGGCACTGGTCTCAACGTTGAACTGCGTTTACCAGAGCAGTTTCAGCGGAGGAGGTGAGCGAAAATCTCACCCCAGTCTTCCCACGTAGTCAACGATGGAGGTAGAGCTAAGGTCTCACCTCAGATTTCCCACGTAGGAGCTTGTTCTCGGACAAGCCTCTTACTTTGTGATCATTCACTGGGTCCCCTCTTTGACAGTGGGGAGCAGTTGACGAGCTGGTCAGGTGGAGGAATCTTCTTGCAGTGTTGTGCATGGATCCAAGGGGCTCTTTCTGCGAACTTCACAGCCGTGTGGGTTGTGAGCAGGATCTGATAGGGTCCACACCAGGGTTTGTCTCTCCAGCTGCGCTTCCTCAGGTTTCTCACCAGGATGTAGTCGGCAGGCTGGAGTTTGTGGAACTGGTGGGTGGCTGGTTTGGGCAGGGAATCAAGCACCTGAGATCTAATATCAGAGAGAACCTTAGAGAGTGAAATACAATAGGATATCATTGGGTCTGGCAGAGTACTATCGGCCAGTGCTGCAGGTTTAGATGGGGTCCAAACCCAATTCCAGGAGGTTGTCCAAACACTATCTCAAAGGGAGAAAGGTTATTTTGCGCGCGCACTCATCCTCAGGTACATCAAAGCAATAGGCAGACATTTTACCCAGGTTTTACCTGTTAATTCAGATATTTTTGCCAATTTGCGTTTCAGAGTGCCATTTTCTTTTCTACAGCTCCTCCAGAAGCTGGATGGTAGGAGCAATGAGTTTTCAGGTCAAATTTTAGGTGTTCACTCAGTGTTTTCAGAATGTCATTTACAAAATGAGCACCGTTATCACTCGTAATTAGGTTCGGAAGTCCCCAGCGAGGAATTATTTCGCTTAAGAGGATTTTTGCTACTGTGTCAGCAGTGCAGTGTTTTGTTGGGAATGCTTCTACCCACTTTGAAAACATGTCAACTATTACAAGACAGTATTTCATACCTTCGCAGGGTGTTAACTCAAAGAAGTCCATTTGAATGTGGCCAAAAGGCCTGGAGGTGGGTTTGTGACCTCAAACATCTGTTTTGTTGTAGGAGTTACCTTTAGAATTGTGATGAAGATGAAGCATTTTGAGCAAAAATCTTCAGCAAATTAGTTAAACCCACAGTAAACCAATGTCTTTGAAGGTCTTTTCTCATTCCCTCCTTTGATACATGGTCAACGCCATGTAACAATTTTGCAAAAGGCAGGAAGAGGGCTTGAGGAAGACATGGATTGCCATTAGGGCCCATCCAAACACCACTTGTGTTTGTACAGTTTTCCAAGCAGCTTTGTCTGCTGGAGTGGAGATGCGGCCCAAATCAGAAAGTGAAACAATGTCAGAGTGAGTGCAAGTTTGATCCGTTGTCTGGGAGAGTAATGTAACAACGTAGGGTGTGAGTGACGCTGCTTTTGCAGCTGCGTCTGCTCGTGCATTACCTAGAGAGACTGTGTCTTTGGCAGAGGTATGTGCAGAACACTTACATACTGCCACGGCGGATGGGAGTAGCACTGCATCTAAAAGATCAGAAATCAAATCTTTGTGTGAAATGGGTTTGCCATCAGATTTGAGGAATTTTCTGTGGCGCCAAAGTGCTGCGTGGTTGTGTAGAACACCAAATGCATATTGACTGTCTGTGTAAATGTTAACTGTTTTACCAGATGCCAATTGACAGGCTTTGGTCAGGGCAATTAGTTCTGCTGCTTGCGCTGATAACCGAGGACTGAGAGGAGATGACGTCACTGTTGCATGATCGTCCACAACTGCATATCCAACGTGTGCAGAACCAGTGTTTGGGTCCTTGGAAGCTGAACCATCTACATAAAAATGAGTTCAGGATTAGAAAGAGGAGTGTCAGTCAAATCAAGTCTTGGCAGACAGATAAGGTCAAGTTCAGAGAGACAACAGTGAGGTTCTCCTCCTCTGAGAGAGGCAGGAGTGTAGCAGGGTTGAGAGTGTTACAACGTTTAACCTCAACATTCGGTAGGTTCAGAAGGGTGGTGTTGTAACGTAGCTGACGAGCAGGGGTCAAGTGAACTGTCTTTTGTTCAGTCAGAATGTTGGAGACAGCATGTGGAGCAAAAGGGTGAGATGACTGTAGCCTACATAGGGACGAGAGGCAATTATTGCTGCTTCACAGGCTGCTAAAGCACAGAGACATGGTGGGTGGCCTCTAGCAACAGGATCAAGGTGTGTCGAGAAGTAACCCACAGGCTTCAGCAGCTGTCCCTGTTTTTGGGCGAGAACAGAATTCATACAACCATCACGTTCGTCAACAAATTGGAAGAAAGGCTTGTCAGGGTTTGGCAATGCCAATGCAGGGGCTGTCTGTAGTAGCAGTTTCAAATGAGTAAATGCAGAGTCAGCCTCAGATGTCCATGTGGGTTTGGAGTGAAGTGTCATGTCTTTTTTCAGAGTAAGATCACGTAGTGGTTTTCTGGGTCTTGTTTCCAATCTGTAGCTTTTAAACATTTTGTCATAAAAAGACCAACATCACGCCATTGTTTGTTATGTGGTTTAACTATTGAGACATACGGGGCTGAGTTTTGGATTTTGAAGAACTTTGACAGTTTGTGAGGTAATGGAGACATTATAAGCGCAAAAATCTTGGTTAAAGTACAGTCCATTCAGAATGAGTCGGTCAGTAGTTTGTCGGTACCAGCTTTCTTCATACTGTTCATCTGGACCCATGGAGACATGCGCTGTAACATGTAGTGCATTTGCCTTCATGAATTCAGAGGATGAGCTCATGTATTGTTTAGCTTTGTGTAACACATTTGGAGTCAGCAGATGGTCAAATTTCCACTGATACACATACAATGGAGTGGTCACCTCACATTTTATTAGGCAATATTCAGATTTGGTTTGTTTGATTTTGATACCATTTTTCGTCTGCAGACAAGGTAATTCCTAGTGCGCACATAAGGTCACGACCTATTAGATTCACTGGACACAACTCAGACAACAGAAAGCTGTGTGTAGTGGACACTGATGGATCAGGTAAATGCCAGGTTACAGATAGAGGTTTTGTGAATGGTTCTTTAACAATCTGTCCACTCGCACTAATGGAGTGAGTTGTTTTGCCATTTAATGCAGTTTGAATTTGGTCTTTTCTGATCAGAGATTTTGTGGCCCCAGAGTCAACCATAAATGACAGAGTTTTTCCATTGATGTCACATCTTATTACCGGTAATTTTTCACAAACCGATGTTGTTAACTTAGCATAGGTACCTTTAAACATTTCAGCTTTTTTTGTCATTTCAAGTTTCTTAATGGTTTCTGTCACTAAAGCAAGCAGTGGATCAGTTGCAAGCGCGTCTTCATTGCTTGTGAGCAGTGCGGCGTTGTGTGCATCGTCAGTGACAGGTGTGGTGTCCTTTCGTGTGTTATACTCATCTCATTTTGCGAAGTCCTCGGTTCCTCATCATCACCAGCCAGTCAGTTGGGGTCACTCAGAGCAGTGTCAGGGCGTTGGTCAGCTCGGTCTCTTCTTTTCTTGGGACAGTTGTCAGCCCAGTGGCCTGGTTCAGCGCAGATGAAACACAGTTGGGACTTTCTGCGTCGCTCAACCTCGTCTCTGTCTGGACGTCCACGACCTCTTCCTCTCAGTCGCCCTCTGCCTCTGTTGAAATGTGATGGTTGGGCAAAGGTCATTTTGCAAAAGTGGAGACTAATTTTGCATCCACTTTTTCTTTTTTATTGGCACATCTGGTTTCTGCGTCCTGGGCGTAGCGGAGAATTTCTTGGACACGGTTTGTGTCCCATGAGCCCACCATTTTGTCTGTCATAATTTTAACAATGTCTTTTCCAAGGCCATTTTTTAACATCATTTTGAACAGTTCTTCAAATGTACTGGTGTGTTCAGCTGTCCAGGCAGTGGCAGCCTGGCCGCTGTGTTGAATGCAATGTTGGCGTGCTCTAGCGGCAAAAGACATGACTGATTCATCTTCTCCACGTCTTAGTGACATCAAAACGTTCATGTCCATGTGGGCTGGGAACTGCTGGGTCAGAGCGGTGATAATGGCGTTCACATATCTGGCATAGTCAGTGTTGTCGTCCCATTGGATTGTGGGAAGAGAATTCATGCCGTCACGGTCTTCAACCGCTGCTTGAATTTTTGAGTAATCTTCTAAGTTGCAGATCGTTCTCAGAATACCAGGGATCTCTGCACCGGTGGGCCTGTGCACTTGACAGAACAGTTTGAATTTTTGGCCCACTGTGGCGCCTCCTCTGTTAATAGGAGGTATATTGTCTGATTAATTGAGTCCATCTTGAGGGGTCTGGTGAGCGAGACATAAGCAAAGACGCAGGGTGTTCAGCCAGTCGTCTTTGGCGTTGTGCCAGTTTCATTGTCTGGGGCTGGTGGTGGTGGAGCTGGATTCGGAAATTCAATCATAGGAGCTTGAAACACAGCCCCATAAGGTGTCTTGCTTCTCGTGTGAGACGGGGACAGGAAGGAGAAAGATTTGTCTGATGAAAGTTCAGTTGTGAAGGGGTTGTTAGAGTTCTTAGAACTGGTGGCAGAGTCATATGGAGGAGGTTTGGTGACAGGACTTGACAGTCCAGTGTTCATCAGGGTGTTTGTTTCAGCTTGGGTGGTCAGATCTGGGTACAGTTGAGCAGCTGTTGCAGAAGCTGCATGTATCTGAGCCGCTTGTCTCTGCCTCTGGAGCCCTCCCTTTTCTTCACTGTGGAGATGTGCAGCAGCGAGAGCGTGTGACGTAGGTCTGGTCATCGCTTTTCACTCATGAGTGCCGGACCAACAGGCTGGGTCAGACTCGGAAAACAAGAGGACATCGCATTAGTTATGTTATCAGGTGCTTTATAACCTGTGCTTTGAAATGGCCCCTTTACTGTATCTAAGTGTTTTAAATTTCTTTCCCTGTTTTCTTTTTCTTTCTGTTTCTTTTCTTCAGCTGCTTTTTCCCACATCTCTAAACATTCATAATGTCTTTTAATCTCCTTTTTTGGACATTTTCTGCATCTTGTATTCTATTGTAAAGCAGTCAAACTACTTTCACTCATTCGTCCATTAAAACCATACAACTTCCATTCATCCATTTTATCACAACTCCCTGGCCAGGTTTCTATCATATACATCACATTGTTTTCACAAAAGTCCTTTGCAGGACTGTTTTTACTTGTATTGGATCCCATATTTCAGATTGATTAAATACTCGTCAGTATTTAAGGTTCAGACAGATTATAGAGAAACTTTAGAACTACTAAAACCAACACAAAAACTAACAAAAACCAACACAAAACAACAACACAAGACTAACAAAAACTAAAAACAACTAAAAAACCCTTTCAGAAATGATTATTACTCATTTTATGGCAATCCTGCTCAGTCAATCCTGACTTATGGTAATAACAATAGACCGTTCAGGTCAGGGCTTCTAGAAAACCCTTTCAGAAATTACTGTCGAATGGCAATCCTGCTCAGTCAATCCAGACTCAAATCAACAATAATAGACCTTCCCAGTCAGGGTTTCTAATACAGATAAAAAACCTTTTAAAATTTATATGTGGCAATCCAGCCGTATTAATAATTTTAGGACCATCTGGTCTCGGTTTTCAGATTAGGACAATCCAGTCCAGACTTGAAACAAAAGGAGAAAAAAAAAACCTCCTTTTAATTTCACAAAACCTATTCAGAAATTATTATTACTCATTTTATTGCAATCCTGCTCAGTCAATCCTGACTTATGGTAATAATAGACCATTCCTGGTCTAGGCTTTGTTACAATCAAAACAATCACCTTTAGACACTGTTACAAAATGATTTCTTAATTTTATAAATTTGTAATAATTATACCGTTTGGAGGTTATTTGAGTACGTTGGATCGAGAGATGACGATTGGAGGGTCGGCATCGGACAATCCTCCCGTCCAGAAGAAAATGTGGGGAAGAGGAGACCTCTTGGAGCGGTCTGGTTGATGACACCCTTGTCCTTCAGCCGGGTCCAGCCGTCAATCTTCGATCCAACTTCTGACACCAAGAATTGTGGTTGAAAAAATAAATATATTATTGTGGAATAAGTTTGAGAGAAACCACAGATGTCTTTTGTGATTTATTTAAGGAAAAAGGAAAAAGAATTCAGAGACATCTGCGCTAGTCCCTCACAGAAAGAAAAGTCACATTGATTACAGCTGTAACATGTCACTGACGTCTCTATAAGTCAATTAAATATGACTCACCTGTACCAACCCTGTCCTGTCACGGTCAAGTCTCTGAATCAGCTCCTCTATCTGGTACCGATCCTATTTTTGTTATTTCAAAGTGTTTTTATTGTTTTAAATGTACATAACACAAACAAACCAACAAACATTCTCTTATGTTATACAAGGCATCACTATCCACCAGCCTCACACTTTGCAGACATTATCTCACATATCCCCTTTCGTCGCAGATTTGCATCCAAAGTTATCTAAAGCATACTGAGAATGAATACAGAACACAACAACAAAACAAAACAAACAAACAAACAAACAAAAAGATATATAATAAAATAAAAGGGGGAAGGGAGATGAAAACCTAATTTTGTTTTAATCTAAAGAATTAGCATCAAATGCATTTTCATAATAATCCAAGAAAGGTTGCCATACATTCTGGAATCTTTCTGCTGAGTTTTGGACTGTAGTTCTTAACTTTTCAAGCTGGACGAAGGACATAATTTCGCACACACAACGTGAGTGTTTTGGAGGTGAGGAGATTTCTAAATTGTAAGAATTAGTCGGCGTGCTAACAGTGTAGAAAATGCTATTAATTGAGATTGGCCTCTGAGACCCAACTTTAGTGTGTACCACCCCAAATATTGCAACGATAGGATCTGGATCAATATTCTTTTACAAATGTCAGTGAATGTATTAAATAACTCAGACCAGAATATTCCTATGCTTGGACATGACCAGAACATGTGAGCCAAAGAAGCAGGGGCTTGGTGACTACTGTACAGTTGGGATCAACATTAGGATATATTTTGGCCAGTTTGGTCTAGAGAGGTGCAGGCGATTAAATACTTTGAATTGTATCAACCTGTGCCTAACACAGATAGACCATGTGTATATTTTAGTAACAAGACTATTTAGAAACATTACTCAATATCCCTGTGTCCATGGAATTAAAAAAAAAAAAATAGGAAATCAAGTTATCAATACTTTTAAAGCATATGTTAGAAAACGATTCTGAGTGAAACATGAAAAACAAAGTAGACATAAATTATTGCATATAAAGAAAAGTAAAATAATATATAAATAATTACATAGATATATAATAACACTAGGCCTGCTTTAAAACAGTCAAATGATCCATACTTGTTTCCTACATATATTAGAAGACAGTTCTCAAAGGTAAAAAAATAAATAAATAGAATGAAATAAAAATAAAATAACATATGCAACTAGACCATCAGTACGCCCACTGTCCAATGTCCCTGAACTGAGCCAATGTCCCATGACATTACACTGCAGCAAAATTGATCCCCAACAACAGTTGGTTCACTCCAATACTCTGGTACCCATCCTAAAGTAGTGTTGATTGCTGTTAACGAAAACAAGTATTAAAGACACATTCAGGCTTGCTTTTAATTACTATATGAATTCTGTATGTCTTTGGGTAGTGCTGTTGACAAAAAAGTAAGAAACACATACATAAAATATCATGAAATTGATTCTAAAGGCTAAGATGAAAAATGGCAAACCTGCAAAGCCTTTCTGAATTCAAGAACTGGAACTTGCATTGTGCCATCTTTGTCAATGTTTCAGAAGAAATCCCAGAGTCGCAACATGCACTCATCTAAATAATCCTTAAAAACATTTGAAGAAGACATATTTATTTAGTTATTATCCAAACTCACAGAGGCTAGTTCATCTGGTAGTAGCTGTTGTTGAACATGTAGAGCAGTGGGATTGGGAGGGACAGTGGGGTTCTCCCATTCTTATTTTGTGGGTTGCAGTCTTCAACTTCCTCGAATGAAGAAGAAGTCTGCTGGCTACAGAGCCTTTTCTTATAGAGCCCCATTTTTATGGAATGGGCTCCCGGTGGAAGTGCAGCGAGCTGACTCTGTTGAGGTTTTCAAAACATACTTATTTCACCAAACGCATGGAGACTGACTCATCATAGGGTTAGGTTTACACTGGCTGTAGCTGTAGGTACACACTCAACCGCTCATATTATTATTACATCTGCCTAGTTTTCAGTAGTATTTAGCACTTTTTCTCCTTTCTACCTCCTCCTAGGGTGGACGCAAACCTCTCATCTGCTGGGTGATGTGTACCCCATCCCCGGACTCTGCTCCAGCACGAGGACCCCAGCTCATCTTTCATCTACCTTGATGTTGGCTGAGGTCCCATCCACCTTACACACACACACACACACACACACACACACACACACACACACACACACACACACACACACACACACACACACACACACACACATAAGACTCCTCAACTCAATAAGAATGTCTTTGATGTATTCCTCTAGAATGATGCAGAGTAACGACTCTGCTTGAATTTCATCTTCATGTTATGTGCATTAAAAGTGTGCATTAAAGTCTATCGTAGTTAATGTGTACTCTTCATATTGTTCCTTACAAGATCTTGAGTGATAACGATATAAAAGACTTCTTTCTTCATCACCTTTACAGCTGTCTGTGTAATAAAATGAATTATTCTATGTTTTCAGGTCAAGCATGGAATGTATGAATAATGCGCATGTCTTTGGTATTAACAAAATCGTAAAAACATTTCCTATGCCTTTATGCTACAATGCAAAAGCAATATGGTTTTTAAATGTGTTTAATTTCTGTTATTTGGTGGAGCAGAGAAGTTTATTCCCAAATGCTAAACTTTAGTAAAAACTCCTTTTACCAAACATGCCTCTTTTCGCCAGTACAAAAAGTTGTGCGCCGGAAATCTAGCTCTGCTTCTTGTTATCTCGCCTCTTCTACTTGGTCGCTCTTCTCGCCTCGTCTCGTGTCTTCTTCTCTTAAGCTTGTTTCTACGCTCTTGCGTATCTTCTTAAATCTCCGCTATTTAATTTACTTTCGTACCTTTCAAGCTTCTAACCCGCAGCACAAACCGTGCAAACGTGAATTTTTCATCTTTTTAAAGACTCAACGCATTGATTTTGTTTTGAAAAACTTTCCTGCTGGACGAATTTTTGTAGTCCTTATTCTTTAAAATAGTGCGCTAAGCAAAGATAGCCCTCGTTAATCGAGGAAAGACAAATTTTAAGCCTCTTCAGCGAACCTTTTTGTCAAAGACGTTAACCTCTACTGCTGGTAAAGGCCTTTCACTCAAAGACAATAACAGAACGCCTTTCTTTCCCCTGTGGGATCAGTTGTACCACGTGACACCATCTGGTTGCTTGGAAACCATCAGCTGTAGGACCCGCGTGGAAAGTTCTAAAGCGGACCTTTGGACCTTTCCTTCCCGGACAGCTGAGCGCCACCGAACGACAAGAGTGAGTTGAACACGTGACACTGACGTTGGTGGGATAACACTGTATAATTGTCTTTATAAGGCCCAGCAGAACCTTTTCCTACGCCATTCAAAAGCCGTCAATAGTCCTTTTAATTAAGCCGTCTAACCGTCCCCTTTACCCTCCGTAACAACTCCAAGTAAATAGCATAAAACAATGGTTAAACTTACTTTATTCCACCAAAGGTTCTAACAAGTTGTTCCATGTCAATCATTGTTTTGTGTTAATTACCCTCATCTTTTGTCCCTAATTATTCCTTTGTGTCATTTCCCTGTCATTATTCATTGTTAAACTTGTATAATCTTCAACAAAACCCCAAAAGACATTAAAGGTTTCTTTGTTTATATTAAGAAATGTTAAAACTAGGAAGAATTTGCTTCCTTTAGATTGAGACTTATTAACATAATTAGTTCCCAGAACTATGAATCTGGGTGGTGCCCGAGAGAATATTCAGCAGAGCCGAGATTCCAAACTGGCAGATGGCTTGCCAGTTCACCAGCCACAACCACCAGAGGGCGCAATTATGGTTTTCCACTTTTAAAAGTGGCAGACCACTTTGATGGTTTATGATGACTGACGGCCATGGTTCTAGCCTCTCACGAAAACAGTCCGGCCGTCCGGCCACTTTTGTTAAAGCGGCTGCTTGGACTTTGGCCACGTATCCTAATGTATATGCGACTTTACTCAACAGGTCAGAGAAAAATAGACTATTTATATTATTAAAAATGCACACACATAATTGAAATAGAAAAGGCGTTTTGACAGCTGTTATGATCAAAGCCGTAAATCGTTAATTATGTGCTCATCTATACAAACTATGTGTTTGGTAGATTACTGTTAGCCTAGCCACTTAGCCAG
Organism: Neodontobutis hainanensis; assembly: GCA_024349245.1. NCBI lineage: Eukaryota > Metazoa > Chordata > Actinopteri > Gobiiformes > Odontobutidae > Neodontobutis > Neodontobutis hainanensis. The sequence continues at coordinate 29,916 of JALDNG010000672.1, forward strand.
ACTATGAATCGAGCTCAGAGTGATTTTTGGACTTAGAGCATAAAATGACCACCAATTATTTGTTCTTCGTGTTAATATAGTAATTTGTATGCGTTTTTATACAATGTGCTATTCGTGTTTAGGAGAAATAAAGAAGTGAAAAACATGATTCTATTGTGGTCTCTTTTAATGCCACCTCCTTTTGATGCAGTTTTAATCAGAGGTCAGGTCACTTTCTGAAAGACAATATTTAAATACAATGGCTTCTTATAGTTTATTCTTATAAGTATGCAGTTTTATAATATAAATATTTTAAATGGCATAGTATTTACACACATTGTGCTCTACTTGGTTCAAACACTACTTTATATTCACCAAAAGAGGCGACAAAGACTTTATTTACTCCATGTATCAATGGTGTATGGGCTGTAGTCCTGCAGACAGATCCCTTGACGAATTGGTTGTTTTGACAAAGCCAGTGCCTTAGGTTTAGATTTAAATATCTTAGACTGTTAAAAAATTATTATAAACTCCTCGCTGGTAAAAACTAATAATTTAATAATTTAACTGATCTAAAGTAATACACCATAACATATTTCCAACAATTTGCAGCTAAACAGTGGAAAACCACTTTTAAAAGTGGCAAGCCATAAATGCGCCTCTGGTGGTTGTGGCTGGTGAACTATCAAGCCATTTGCCAGTTTGGGATCTCGGCGTCTCTCAAAATATTTTGACATCAAAATATTAATTTATTAATTTACATAATTTATATTCATATTGATTATTAATTAATAGATATTCACTGTAGGAGCCAGAATGGTATATGTTATTCGTCTCACGGATTGCTTTTGTCTGGTTGCCAGGGTGAGGTGTGGGTCATGTGGGTGTAGGCGGTGACAGCTCTTGGTTTCAAAGGTGGCACTCACTGTCACTCAGGTATAGGAGAGAGGGAAGCGGGGTAGCCGTAGTATTTGTTGACCGCAAGCGTTTGCTAAACATTCACAATCTGAAGTATTTTACAACTGTGTACATGTGCCAACTGAGCAGTCAATTAAATAAACCGTACAAGCATCCATTCTGGGACTCGGTGTCAATGTGTTTAAGCCGCAGCTCGTCACGCAATATACAGGACCCGTACTCGCCTCTCAAGCGAGAAGGAAACTAAGGAGTCGCTGCTACATTCACTACACCTTATACACACTGAGGAAACGCTGCAAAGTAAAAGTACTTACTTTAAATGCCATCACCCTCAGGACAAAGATGTCTTTGCAGCAGTACCGAACATCATCATTTGGTCTTCTTTCAAATGATGCTGGTCCTGGAGCTTCCTGTGGATGCCCAGCATGTCCGCCTCTGATACTGAGGACTCTCTGGCAGTCTTGGAGAGTCGGCTGAACAGGCCTAGAATGATTAGATGAAAAAACAAAAAAACAAATAAGCCATTGTTCCAATATTAAATTTAATGACTCTGCATTAAATGAAAAGTAACTAGTACTAGTGGATAACAAATCACTTGCAGCGCCTGGTGGTCAGTGATGGGATTCAGCCTGTGCCTCCTGTGCAGCCTCAGGGTCATTCAGGATCAAAAAATGTCTTTCACGCAGGTCTTCCAGAAGAGCCTTTCTGGATGCCTCATCGGGGTACCGCTTGACCATGGCATTGTAGTCCCAGGTTCTGCCTCGAAGGGTCCAGGCCTTCATGGACTTTTTGGCTCTCTCCACCTCTGCTTTCCTCTCCTCACCAGTCTGGTTCTTCATGCAGAACATCAACACGTGGTTAGGCAGCATCTCCTGTGGCTTGAAACACTGCAAAGGAAAGGAAATGATGCGACGATCCTTGTCGTTGAAAGAGAAAGAAAAAATATTCAATACAACAACAAGCAAATAACCAATGCCTGTAATACACACAAACATAGAGTCCATTGAAATACTAATGAGTTGGGTCACTGCTACTTAAGTTGATTTATACACAGAAACACAAAGTAAATGTAATGTGGATAATTGGCCGTCCATCCTTCTGCCTTTATGACTTTAGCCATCTTCACTGCAGTTGGGTCAAGTTTTGAGCATTTTGCTGTCAGCGAGAACATTCCACTCGCCGTCTCTTCTCTGCCCTGGGGTCCTCTTCGCCAGAGTCGTCAGACGAGGAGCTGCAAAATTAAAAAAGGTTTTAAGGTTACACACTGACAAACTGATGGATGAGCATTGAGAGACATAATTATAACTGTTTCAGATAACTGCATACCGTGTCAGCGAGCTGAGCAGGTTTGAAGTGGCCACAACAGTGTCCAGGGTCTTCATCCAGTAGTGCTGGTTTGCCACTGCCGTCGAATGGGCCATGTAGGGGCCACAGACGCCTTCTGCTCCTCTGTGAAGTTGGCAGCCACATCTGTCTCCACGGTCCTGCGTATCTGCTGGCTCGGGATGTTTGGCAGTTTGTAGCTGCAATGGGGCAGAAATATGAGATGAAACTCCCAAATTTGAATCATTTTCTTTGAGGCTGAGCCGTTTAATAAATGCACAAATACGTTATTAGTTGAATGCTAATCCAACATAAACTTTTAGGTCTTATGGACTGCTGTTAATACTTACTGTTGGTGCAGACGAGCGAGGTCATTGGTTGCACTTCTAATCTTGGTGCCCGACGATGACACAAACAACTTGTTAGACTTGAGCCATGTAGTATGCGTCCAGCATCTGCAAAGACAAAAAAAAATACATCTGATAATATCTGTTGGTTCATTGCTGGTGACACTATGTTTCATGGTAAGGCAATTTAGCCTGTACAAAGTGTACTTACTGCTGCCTCCTCCATTGTGAGGGCAAACACGGTGATCTGCATTGTCGCAGTCTTGTGTTCACTTACTGCAACACACACCTTTCCACCAGAATTTTTTCTCGTCCCACTCTGCTGTCCATAAAAACAAAAAAACAAAAAAACACAGTAAATAACTGACATAAACGTCCTCTTTGCAGACTACCTAATATAATCTGTTTAGGCTGATGCCCCACAAAAACTGAGGTCTTACTGACACTTACTGTTATTCCCTCCAATGCTCCTGGTCTCTGGAAGTGGCCGAGGATCAGGATTGCTTCACAGTAATACCGGAACATGGTCTTTTCCTCTGAAGCCATGTGGTCACCTTCCAGTAGACTCCCATAAATGGACAGCATGTCTTTCTTGGCCTTCTGGAGGACGGCCTGGCACTCCTGAAGGCTCTTCTCGCCCTCTGCGAACCGGTCATACCTAGAATGACATACAAGACCACAATGCGGGAGAACTACACATGTCTGTATCACATAACCCCATATGTACAGCCAGCACATAAGTACTATCAACATGGAGGAAGTCATTAAAGAAAAACAAATGGAAAGCAGATTAGCAACTGACCTCGTTTTACACATGACCTTGCTGTTGGACTTGGCCACTGGCTTTCTGATGGAAGCGAGGAGGTCGATGTAGGCTTGCACTTCCTGTAGAAGTCAGGATCTGCTGCAGCCAAGCTCAGGTGGGTCTTCAAACACTGAACAAACCGGATCATGTTTTGATATAGTTCAGAATGGTGAGGTAATCTTTGGTCTCAGTGGACTTTAGCAGGAAGTCCAAGCTGACTTCATCCACTTGGCTGGATGTACCACAGCATCCTGGAGACGTTGGCAGTTTGGGACCAGCAGGGTGTTGATCAAGTAGCTCTTGAAGTAGAGCTTTCGTAGAGCCCCATTTGTGTCATCTTGACCCTGACATTTATGCTGTACTGAGCTTGATCTCTGAAAAAATACAGACAGAAGAAAATGAGCTCAAACCTTGCAGTTTGTTCACAGTTTCTGGACTGATGTGTGCGAGGTTTAGAACTTACTTTTGCCATGTTCGGTCGCTTGGATGGGTGGTGCTGCCTTCGAGCTGCTATCCTCCACCACCGAGACGCCACCGGCCACTCGAGAGCTGACACCGGCCGCTCGAGAGCTGACACCGGCTGTTACAGAAGGTTCACTGGCTGTGGGAACGGCAGCCGTGCTGGTGAGCCTCTCTTCGTACTCCAGGTCTGCTTGGTTAGAAGCATTAGCCACAAAACTTTCTTTGGAGGAGCTCTTTCAGAAGAGCCAGCCTAGACGGTTTGTAGGGGTAACGTTTGAGCATTTCCTTGTAGTCCCAGCTCCGGGCTTGCCGTGGCCACACCTTCGCAGACTCCTTGGCTCTCTTTGCCTCCTTCTGCTGTTCTTTGGTTGCATTTCCTTTCATGCAAACTTTGCTCAGATGCGTCATCATCTCCTGTGGTTTTTCACACAGCAAGTGTGCTTGAACTGGACGCACTTGACCTCCCCTCCCTTTTTCCAAGATAGGTCACTGTTGCTTGCCCAAACTCACATTTTGACAAGTTAACTGTTAATTTGTACTGTAATGTGCTCCACTCACAAAGATGAACAAACCACCAAGTTATCAAGATATGCTTCACAAAAAGACAATACAGACAACTCTACATGCATAAGCCTCTGAAATGTGGCGGGCATTACACATGCCAAAGGCCATAACAGAATACTGAAGGAAGTCATCAGGTGTAATTGGCGCGTTCAGTTAAAGGAACCTGCATCAATATCATGACTGAGCACATGAGTCTGAGAGGGCACATCAGCAAACAGTGACCTATTGGACTGAATTACATTCATCATTTCATTCTGCTGAGAATCTAAAAGGTGGAACAATAAAACTGACAAACTATTTAACGCCTCTGGGTTGGAAAATTTACCTGAGTCAAAGCCCCGGACCACGAGTCATTTTCAATTTCAGCACCGGACAGCTCTTGTTTACCAGCCGCTAAACTAATTCACGGCTCGGAGCGTTCAGCACCAGACAGCTCTTGCTTACCAGCTGCTAATTTGCGGCTTGGAGCGTTCAGCACCGGACTACGGTGGCCGAGACAGCTCAACACGCTGCAAATGAAGAAAGCACCAGCAAATAAAGAAAACATCTTCATCAGTTTGACAACACGCGCTGCCAAAGTTCACAACACATGCAAATACAAATACGCGCTGCAAATAACACAGACCACAACGAAAATGTTTTAAGGAGACTCCTTTGAGTGACGAACCCCTAATGGGACCTGCTTATTGTTTACTCGCCTGTCGCGTTGTTGTCAGTGTTGTCACTGACATATAAGGTAAGTTTTTATTTTTTTTTTCACTTTTAGATCATGATCGTATAATTGCTTTGTCGTTTGGATATTGTTGGCCTAAATATATTGTTCGTCACTCAAATGAGTCCCCTTAAAACATTTCCGTTGTGGTCTGTGTCATTTGCAGCGCGTTTTGTATTTGCATGTGTTGTGAGGATTTGCAGCGCTTTTGAATTTGCAGCGTTTTGTATTTGCATGTGTTGTGAACCTTTGCAGCGCGCGTGTTGTCAAACTGATGAAGATGTTTTCTTTATTTGCTGGTGCTTTCTTCATTTGCAGCGTGTTGAGCTGTCTCGCCACCGTGCGGACAGCTCCGACAAGCCCGCAAATGAATACGGTCTCAGTGTTCTCAACCCGAGCAACGCTGCAGACTAGTGTCTGCCACCACCAAGGACGAGTCATTTTGGTCATAATAAGATTTTAACATGTTCACATGGCAAAGGCGTGTGTCACGCCAGCGGTCAGGTGTGAAAATCAAGTAGTCTCTGTCACCCAGTTTCATTTTCACAACATAACATTACCTCAGGCAGTAAGGGTTGCAGTAACACATCCAGCACCAGCAGTGACAACAAGCTCTCTCTGAACGTGGAGAAGACGAAGGAGATTGTTGTTGACTTCAGGAGAGCGCACACTCAGCATGTTCCTCTGACCATCAACGGTGCGACTGTGGAGAGTGAACAGCACCAAGTTCCTGGGTGTGCACATCGCAGAGGACCTCTCCTGGACTGAAAACACAGCAGAACTGGCCAAGAAATCTCAACAGCGTCTCTACTTCCTCTGCAAACTGAGGAGAGCCAGAGCCCCACCCCATCATGTACACCTTCTACTGAGGCACCATCGAGAGCATCCTGTCGAGCTGCATCACTGTGTGCGCCTGCAACGCGTCCTGCCGAAAGACTCTGCAATGCATAGTGAGAGCAGCTGAGAAGATCATTGGTGTCTCTCTTCCCTCCCTCCAGCAAATTTACAGAACACGTCTCATCCGCAAAGCCCTCTGCATTGCACGTGACCCAGCCACCCATCACACAGCTTCTCCAGCCTGCTGCCATCAGGGAGGAGAGGACCAGCAGACTGAAGGACAGCTTACTCCACCAGGCTGTCAGGGAGCTGAACTCGCGCCGAACCTTTTCTACCCCAGCCACCACTGAACTATGACCCCTACCCACACTAATATATGATGACATGCACCAGTCACTTTGTGCAGCATTGGTCTGCTCACGACCTCATTCTCCATGGAACTGCCATCATTCCACTACATCATCAGTCAGTTAAATAACTGCTCTTGAGCCCACTTCAATCAGACTTAATAAGCTTTTGTTTTGCACTAAAAAACTTTTATCTGCACTGTTGCTCACTTCAATGATTTGCACTCTGCCTTTTGCCTTGCGCTTTATTTTTCTTTATTTAACTTTATTTTTGATTTTATTATGCCTTTTTTAACATTTTCTTAGTGTATAATTGTACAGTTGTATCTACATTTTATAATTTGATCTAGCTTTTTTAGGCTTTAATGTTAATGTTATCTGTGTGGGTCTGAGTGTAACGCAATTTCAATTCTCCGTATGTATGTACTGTACCTGTAGAAGAATTGACAATAAAGCAGACTTGAAACTTGAAATAAGGACCACTGTAACAATCCTGTAAACTAGAACCGGAAATCGGTAACAGAACCAAAACCTTTTCACCAGGCAAGAACTCTCCATGTTCAGCCCGCTTATCAAACCACCCTTTCATCTTATTTTGTGCACACTCAAGATTTTCTTTTGCCAGCTCACACGCACGGCAGAGCCTAGACCGAACACACTGACAAAATCCAAAAGATTTTGTTTTGTCTCTCCTGTTAACCACTGATATTTTAAGAGCTTCAATGGCCCACGCACCGTGTGCAAAGACTAAGTCACACGGACTAAAGCCTAAAGATTCCTGTAGTGTATTCCTGTCTCTGATAGCAAACATTAACACACATATCCCCTCATCCCAGTCCTTAGCGAACTCCAAACAGTAAGTGCGTAACATAGACTCGGGATGGTAAGCACTGAGCAACAATGTTTAATGCTCAACTGTTTTAACGCTTGGGAAAATCCTCGAGACATGAAATTAGAACCGTGATCTCTCTGGATTATTTTCGGCAAGCCAAACAATGAAAAGAACTTTGTCAAAGCCTTTACAATGGCTGGAGTGGTCATTTTACGCTGGGGAAACACTTCAGGAAACCGAGTAAAAGTACACATGACCGTCAACAGAAATTTATTACCAGACTTTGAGCGAGTAAGAGGACCCACACAATCAACCAAGACCCTCTCAAAAGGCTCACCAACAACTGGGATTGGACACAGAGTAGCCGGAGGTATGGTTTGATTTGGTTTTCTTGCAATCTGACACATGTGACACAATTTGATATAACTAGCCACATCTTTCTTTAAGCCTGGCCATAAAAGATGCCTCAAAATTCAGTCATAGGTCTTTCTAACAAACAAATGACCAGAAAATGGATTGTCATGGGCTAGAGATAAGATTTGTTTTCTGCGGCACCGGAACAACAATCTGGGTCACACTCCGCCAATCATCCCAGCAGAAAAATGCCTTGATAACCATTTTCGCATGAGAATATGGTCACTCAAAAAGTAACCCGAGAAACATTTATATTTTCATCACTCACAATTTGTTTAAACAGCGTTGACAAAGTATTGTCTCTCTTTTGTTCTTTAACTAAATCCAGCCCTGACATAGTGACAGGTTCAGTGTCAATAATAGAGTCAACTGATGTGATTTTTTCTTTGTTTTCACACAACGAACCGTCATTAAAGAAAGCCCATTCAGAAATTTTTCACTTAAGTCAAAATCATCATTAATTAACTCACTTCAGCGCTCTGAAGCAGCGCGTGTAACAGCACAAGAAGTAAACACATCAGGATAGTTTTAGCAAGTTTATCTGGACTGTGGCTGACAATAGGTACAGGTGTCAACTCTGGTGTAATCAGCACTTTACCTCCTGCCAAATCGTTCCCCATTATAACAGAAACTACATTAATTTGGCAAACCAGGCCGCACCCCAACGGCAGCGTCCCTCACCATAAGTCTGACTGTAGAACAATTTTATGCAAAGGAACACCGATGTGTTGAAGGTTAAAACCGCGCACAGGGACCTTAGAACCAATAGCGGTTTCGTTACTCAGCGGTAAAACCCCTTCAAGGATAAAAGACTGAGAGTGTCCCTCAATATTTTCACAGGGATTTTACGACTATGTCCAGACAAAGAAACAAAACCATCCATTACAAAAGGCTTAAAGTCAGTGTAATCACAAGCTTCAGAAGGCAAATGCGACTCCTTACCCTGACTCTTGATCAAAACTACGGGTTTAACGTTCTTGTTCTTCAGCACTTGACAGTGAGCGATTATATGACCCCTCAGTCTACAATAGAAACAAGTGACATCATTAGATTTTGTTTCCACATTACCAGACATAATTTTCATCACATGCTCAGAGGACAGACACGCCTTTTTCTCAATGTCTCTAGCATTACCATTAGCTCGCTCATTTTTTCAAAACCAAAACCCAATGGGCGTTCCAAAAGACAGACTTGTGCGTTAAGACATATTCATCAACCAAAACAGCGGCTTTAGATACATCAGCAACTGTGTTTTCGTTTAAATATGTAGTTACTCTATCAGAAAGACTGTTCTTAAATTAAAAACAGACTTAGACCCGAGGACCAACATCAAGCTCTAATTCGCATGCGAATCTGTGTTTGTTGCTCCAATTTCTTTGTCTCCAACATATTAATATATTGGAGCTCCTTTTCCTTTAAAGCAAGGCGCTCTAATTCAACTTCTAGCTCTTTTAATCTAACTGCTTCATCTGCCGTACTACTAGAGTAAGATGTTCTAGGACCTTTAGGTTTGTTGTGTATCAGTGTCAACGTCCCACGCTCTACCAAAGCATTATAAAGTTGAGTCTTTACCGTAGCCTTCTTAGCTTGCTTTGTGACCACAATGTCATCATGTTCAGCAACTAGCAAGAGATCATCTTTTTGACACCGATCCAAAACCTCCAAAGTGGGAGCAGAAACAAACTCATCCAGGTTATACTCCATGTTTAAACCCAGAATCAGGCCAGCCACAAGACAAAAGGCTAACACACAACAAACAAAGCTACTCACAAAAATACACACCTGCCAGTCCTACCTGAATTACTCAATTAACTCACAAGACAGAAAGTCTACTTTAACGAGCCCCAAATATGTTACGATCCCCGCTAAACAAAAGGGACCTGAACATAAAGTCAAACCACACAAAGTGTAAGGCAACACAAATCAACAATTTATTAATTAAACAGAGGGTTTGGGACAAACCAAAAGCCATACACAATTAAAGCTCCAACTGTCTATTTAAAATAAGAATCAAGGGAGAACAAAAGGCGGTGATGGGTCGGACAAAATGAACAAAAGAGGGCAACAAGCCGAGTCAGCCCGCCATTGGACCGTCGTACCCGACTTAACTCCTCTGTCCCTGCCTAACCAATCCTAACCCTTAAAGTAAAACAACAAACCGTTAAAACAGGACCACCTCGCCCATCACCTAAAAGAACTAACTGAAAACATAAAAGAGGCTGAGCGTCTAAGCTGCCCCTGGCATCGACAGCAGCACAACCAGGAGGCGGAGCTTAGCCGGAAACACAGAGCGAAGCAGAGAGCGAGAAGCCGGCCTCAACATCCTCCTTATAAAGGGTAGCAGCCAATCAGGAGCCCAGACCAGACACACCCCACTCCTCCTGCAGGTGGAACACACAGACAATTACATGCATTTGTAACAGAGTCCTTTGTGCTCAAGTCCGAGGCAAGTCTCAAGTCCTTGTGTTTGAGAATAAAGGAGTCCAAGTTTGAGTCAGAGCAATAAAAATTAAGTCCAAGTCAGTCGAGGCACAAAACTGATCTTGATGACTACTCCATCTCTGCCCACAACACCAATGCCCTGCACAAGAAGGGCCAGAGTCGCCTCCTCCTTCATCCAAGTCATCCCAATCTAAAAATGTAATTATATAAAATATCAAAACAATCCATCAATATGGCTTACAAGCAAATTGAATCACAGAAATGGCTGTAATTGAGCTGGTTGAAAAAATAACATCTACAATAAAAAATAAAAATCCCATAAATGGAATTTTCATAGACTTGAAGAAAGCCTTCGACACCATTGATCACAAAGTTCTGTTAAGAAAACCTGAAAGATATGGCATCAGGGGCATTGTATAAAGATGGATTGGTGACATTTTATTCTAAATAAAAGAGATTATTTTCACCCAACAAACAAGCTGCTCATAAACTCTAACTTACTGAAATGTAATCACTTAGTCAAATTTAAAATAGCAAAAATAATGTTTAAAATAAGACAGAACCTGTTTTAGATGAACTCTGCTCCTGACGAACACTCGTGTTCAGTAAACTCAGATCACAACCAACGTCAAACAGACATGTCTGTCTGTTCAGAAAGTTAAACTGTGGAATAGTCTAGAACTAATACATCTATAAATAGCTTCAAGAAATGACTTAAAAAGAAACAGATCTCACAATTTAAAGTTCTTTGTTCTTTCTTTAAATATGTTAAAATAATTCAGTGTTAGTTGTTTTTGTGTTATATTTGTGAAAAATAAACTAGTAAGCTATGATGCAGGAAGGGGCTTCTTAGAATGAAGCATTTGTAGTTGGTGTAGAACCTAATTTAACCTAATATGCTTGGACTAGAGTAACCAGAGCACCAGTACACAGACTCACGCTCTGGAATGGGCTTGAGTCTTTTCCCCTCCCTCCATATGTGTTCCCTGAACTTAGATGAGCATTGAGCTGGCTCACGATGGCTTACTGACTCTAACAATGCAAAAACCAATGTTGGGGTTGAAGATTTCCTGGTGGCATCTCTCACTCTCCTCAAGCTGCAGCTGGATCTTGATGTACTCAGTGTCACCAGCACCAGGTTCTTGTCATAGTTCTTCTCCAGTGCATCCAGTGTGCCCAACATGGCTGTTATCTGAAATAAACATTTAAATGATCAAATGGACATTGCCAATTTAATTGAATCAAACCCTTAATTACTGCGTGACAGCTGGCGTATACTTACCTCTACATGCAAAGACTTGAAGACATTGGTGCAGATTTTGATTGAAAGCTGCAGGTCTTGAATCAAGGCCTCCACTTGTTTAATCTCCATCTTGATCCCCTCTAAGTCTGCTTCATTGTAGGCGTCTGGGAGCTTAGTTCCTCAATTTTACCATCTTCACTATCTTGTCTGCATATGATTTTGGTCTAATACTCTTCAAGCTGAAATGTGTCATAAAATACTGCAAAATGCTCTCTATACAGGCTTACAAAATATGTGCATACCTTCCCCATTTCAAGCTCCAATCTGTAGGAGATCTCCGCCGTTTCCTCGACCACCACCAGGTCTTTGATGGGAAAGGTAGAACTGGGAAGGAATGCATCACAGGTACAACTTCCACTACTTCCTGTCTCATTCCTCCTAGCCCCCTCACTCCACATGCATACACACTAAGGGCGCATATGGGCACATGAAAATATGAGCACATTAAATTACAGGTGCTGGTCATATAATTATCATCAAAATGTTGATTTATTTCACTAATTCCATTCAAAAGTGAAACTTGTATATTATATTTATTCATTAAACACTTTTCTTTAACCAAGGAAAATCCCAAATTCAGTATCTCAGAAAATTTAAATATTGTGAAAAGGTTCAATATTGAAGAGCCCTGGTGCCACACTCTAATCAGCTAATAAACCCAAAAAGTGAACAGGCAATAGGGATAACCACACCTGGAGAGGATTGTGACACAGAACCCATTCAAAAACGTGAGGAGATTCAGAAAGAGTGGACTGCAGCTGGAGTCAGTGCTTCAAGAACCACTGCGCACAGGCGTATTCAAGACATGGGTTTCAGCTTCGCTTTCCTTGTGTCAAGCCACTCTTGAACAACAGACAGCTTCAGAAGCATCTCGCCTGGGACTGCTGCTGAGTGGTCCAAAGTTATGTTCTCTGATGAAAGTAAATTTTGCATTTCCTTTGGAAATCAGGGTCCCAGAGTCTGGAGGAAGAGAGGAGAGACACACAATCCACGTTGCTTGAGGTCCAGTGTAAAGTTTCCACAGTCAGTGATGCTTTGGAGCCATGTCATCTGCTGGTGTTGGTCCACTGTGTTTTCTGAGGTACAAGGTCAACGCAGCCGTATTCCAGGAGGTTTTAGAGCACTTCATGCTTCTGGCTGCTGACCAACTTTTTGAGATGCAGATTTCGGCACCTGCACCAAGTGCCAAAGCAACCAGTACCTGGTTTAAGGACCATGGTATCCCTGTTCTAACTTGGCCAGCAAACTCGCCTCACCTTAACCCCAGAGAGAAGGGTATTGTGAAAAGGATGAGGCAATATGCAGAAGAGCTGAAGGCCACTATCAGAGCAACCTAAACAGTGCCACAGACTGATCGACTCCATGCCACGCCGCATTGCTGCAGTAATTCAGGCAAAAAGAGCCCTAACTAAGTATTGAGTGCTATACATGATCATACTTTTCAGTTGGCCAAGATTTCTAAACATCTTTCCTTTGTATTGGTCATAAGTAATATTCAAATTTTCTGAATTTGGGATTTTATTATAATCATCAACATTTAAATTAATACACTTTTGAAATATATCAGTCTGTGTGTAATGAATAATATACAAGTTCCACTTTTTAATGGAATTAGTAAAATAAATCAACTTTTAAGGATTTTCTAAATTATATGACCAGCACCTGTATAAACTGTGTTATCCCAAAAATAAAGCTTTGAGAAAGAGAAACCACGGAACCAGCGTTTTGTCTCTTTTCTCTCTCCTCTGATCAGAGCCTTAGAGGCATGCTTTATCATCGGTAACCCTTCAGAGTCTAGAACTGACATAGCGGAGCAGGTTACAGACCATATTGTGAAAATGATATCGTTAGTTTAGTAGTCAAGCGGAGCTGGTCAGAAACTGATTAAGTCAAGTGGAGCTGGCTGTATATATATCCACTAGCGAGAGAAAACGCAGCAGAGCACAGAGCAGTCCCACCAGAGACAGAGGGAAAGGAGTTCTCTTCACACATTAGTTTTGTCCAGTCTTTTCACTAGAACAAATGTTAAGAGGCAAACGAGGTTAGTTTGGCTAAAAGAGTCAACAGGTTTGTTAAAAGGACTACTGATGGTGCGTTGTTGCAATGCACAACCCTCTTGGATGTGGTAAAAGTCAGTGCTTGATTCAAGCTTTTTTGGCTAAAATAAAATAAAAACCCACAGTGTTGAGCCCAGGGCCAGGTTACGGCTTGACCTCCTCGTTCCTAGAAGGAGTTACATGTGCATGGGTGCCATGGGAAGAAAATGTAATTTTTTTTTTTTAAGAAGAATCAGGGGCTGTACCGGGCCCGTGTAGCCCGGACTGAGAGGCCAGAGGCTGGGGAGAGTAGCAGAGGCGGTGCAGCCTGGTGCTGGAGGTCTTACCTCGGGCCAGGCTCCAGCTCTGAGTCCTTCATTGGCCCAGGGGCACAAACACAATCATTGTTGTGTGCAATAATCTTCAGTCTCGGGCTTTCGACAAGCCCCATAGACAGATGCAAAGCCAGGAAAGCCTTCATTTCAGATACACATATAATGTACCGCTTAAAAACCTGGACTGTGGCTTCAGCTGTTTTGAGGATAAAACCCGATGAGCATAACGGTTAGTCTTTAATTGTAACAAGGTTCCAAAATTGTGTGTGCCAGTGAGTTCATCAAAAGGCTTTATCCACTCCTGATGAACTTCCAGTCCTCATCTTCAGTGATAGGCCCGTAGCTATAATCTCTTCCTCGGCCTCTCCTGGGCCTCCGCCTCTCACCCACATTTCTCTTCTCCCAAACCTGACTCCTCTCCTCTCCGTCCTCCTGTGTTAGAAACTGAAACAGCAGCACGGCCGAAAAACCCTCAGCTCCACTGGCACCTTCACTCTGGCTGCTATCCTCACTCTCCCTTATTTCATAACAATAACAAGAATTATACAGTTTATTTATATAGCACATTTCAAATGACAAGCATAGACTCAATATAACTAAGACTTACTTGTCAGAAAGTAAATGTTCTCCTGGAGTCAGAGTCTGCAGCAGGCGGCTGCGGCTTGGCGCTCATGTTCTCGTCTCACAATTTCTACTCTCACCAACGTAGAGCTCTCACCGACTGCATTCTCCCCACCTGCCACAACGTGTCAAAGGGTTATGTACTAAATCTGAAAATTAAAATGAGCTAAACACAACTTATCTTAATTTTACACCTGACCTATTCAAAAACACAAAGGTTTTTATTTATTTATTGAAATTCACACCTGTATCTTCAAATGCTTATTATTGTACCCAACTTTTCCTTTTCTAAAAAAAAGTCTGTTGGATTTACATAAAAATATATATAATAAAATATATGCTGTTTTAAATGTTCTCATAACAAATCTTTAGAACACAATAAGAAATATAAACCTAATCATATGAAATTAGTATTAGGTTCTAAATGTTACAGTTTTGTCACAATATACAAACTCACTCTCTTTGAGACATCAGTAGATTTTTCACTCAACATTACAGCTTGGCTTTAAAATGACTGTGTTTTTAACATAACATAGAACTTATATTCAAATAAAATAGTTTTTCAGCACTTCATGCTTCAGGTTTATTTTTATATTCATACAGTGATGCTTTCTTTTCACCACTCCATTAGATTTTCCAACAGCGGCTCTTAATCAAAGCTCACTTAATAAACTCATATTAGTGACTAAAGACACTGGGGCTTCATTGAAACACCTTGTAAAATTAGACTTTAGCTTGCTGCTAACAAGTTACTTGTGAACCACTGGACGAACAGCTGAATATTTCTCTGATAGGTACTTACCTTGACTTCACCTGACCACTGTCCTGTGGCAACGCCGTGTGAGATGTTTTGCCAAGACCCTTTAAAGGTAGTGAAATAAAACACATAGAATAAGTCCGAGTCTAAGTCCGAGTCAAGTCTCTAGTCCTTGTGTCTGAGAATAAACAAGTCCAAGTTTGAGTCAGAGCCATAAAAAACCAAGTCCAAGTCCAGGACTAGAGTACACAAACAGCACAATGCTAACATTATTAAAAGTTATTGTATGAAGGTAAAACTTTTACCTGATGGCAGATTTTCCAGGTCAAACAACAGCAAATATGGAACATGCCTCAAGACCAGCCGTTTTGAACAGCCCTGCCCCACTCCTGTATGCAGGCCATTAAAACAAAGTGGCTCTGCAAAGTAAAGAGTAGCCTATTTTACACAATATGCTTTCACAAAGCATTAGATGAACACGCTATTTAGACGGCTTTTTTACATTTAAATTGATCTAAATGAATGATTTATCTTCATGGCAGTGCATAAAGCATTTGCTAACCTTATTATTATCTTTGATAACACTTGTCTGTTCATGCTAAGGTCTGCCAAAACGTGCATCTTCATGACTGCATTATAACTCTAGCCGTCATTTAAGATTACCTTTTATACCCTATTACCTTTAAAAAGCTCTCCAGGTTCTAGAGACCCAATAAGAAGACAAGAGTCCTAAGCAGCTGAGTCTTTAAAGCACTAAACTGGTATTAATCGATTATTGATGCTTATAGCGTAAGCTAGCTTGACGTACGTGCGTCAGTGCCATGGAAACAGAAGGTCCAGGTGGGGCTATATAAGGCGGCTCCAGTTAGAATTTTTCACTTCTCACTTGGCTTGTCCAGTGCGTTGCTGAACTGAGTTTCAGATTGACTTTTCCCAGAAAACCGAACGCTGCATACCACAGTATAATCTTCTCTTGGCAAAAATAAACATATTTTAATATTTTGGTATTATCATATGTTTAAGGTTTGCCAGATCCTCAGAAATGGCACATGCTTTTGACCTCCGGTCATCTTGGATTTCTTTTCTGAAGGTAAGATAACTGTTTAATCAAATAAGACTGCATTAGGATAGTATTTATAATATTTTCTGTCCATATAACGTGTTTGATGTGTATTATGATAACCGTTTGGGTGGGAGTAGCTACCAAAGCTAAAAGGGTCAATTTAAGAAAAATATAGTTTTGTTATGAACTGACATTTACTCGACGATTTAAATATGTAGTAACGCTAAAAGTAGATTCAATCTGTAGTGAGTAATGCACACTTTAATTTTACCAGAGAATATGTCAGTAAATTATTGAGTTTTAGTTTCAAATTTCACAAATGTTGCAGTGAAAATCTTGGATAAAAATGGCGCGGAGTTAACGTTCTAAATTGGAATCCATTAAAAATGTTCATCTCCATGGAGACAGTACTTGTCCGTGTTTAACTGTCAGTAGATGGCAGGTGCATACCTGTGTATGTGTTGAACACTAACAACAGGAAAGTTAGACCTAAAACTGCAAATGTTGTGTTACAGAGTCATTTCAATCAATTTATTTTAAAAGAAATAGATCAACTGTGGCATTGTTGCCTACTGCAGCCTACTGTACAATGAAAGAGAAAACAAAATATAATCCAACAATCAGTCTATTTTGAATTTCACTTTCCACTTCCAAATAAAGTTAGTCACATATAACAGCTGCATTTTAATAAAAGTATAACAGACAGTTTAAATGGTTGAAGTATAATAAGACAGACATGACAGTTGAAGTATTAAACCTGTGCTAATTAGTTTGTATGTTTCTGGTCTTTGATGTTTTAATAAAACAAAGACTATATTATTTTATTCTCCACTGAAGGTCTGGGTCCTGCCGGTTCTGCGGATAATCCTATTTACATCTTCTCGGACGAGGAAGGCGTAGGTGAGTACGAGCCACTCCAACCAGCTGATGAAGAGGAGGAAGATTGGGAGGAAGATTGGGATGATGATTATGATGAAATAGACTCTGGTTACGAGAGCCTTTCTGATAATCAAGAGGATGATGAAGAGGAGCAAGACAATGACCAGCAGTTTCCTCCGGAGGAGTTTTGGGATGGCTGGCGCCAGAGAGACCCTCCTGCTGAAGCTGAAGAACAGGTGAGTCGGCCCCTGGCTCCCGTTCTTCAGCAACCGGCAGGGAGTCCTCCAGGCGTTCATCCCTCTCCAGAGCATGCTTGAACATGTTTTCCGTCCTCCAACTCCTCCTCCTTCCTCCTCGGCCCCAGCGGATCCACAAGCGGTTCTTTGATGAAGAGGGGCTGAGGTGCCTTCCTCAGAGGCCACGTTTGGACCAGCCCGAAGAAAGCACAGGCGGTCCTACTCCATCGACCTCTGCTGGGGCGTCTTTCCCCAGTCGCTTCACTCGCTACTTCCACCCCCAACCGGACTCGGACGACTCGGACTCGACTGACTTCATCTTTGATTTGGCAACAACAACGCCAATATTTTACAACTTAAACTACAGCAGAAATGCTATGTGGGATTTTTATTAACATTGAAAACAGAAACAAATACAGTCAAAAGAAGTAGAAGACTAAAGCTTGTACAAAAACTAATCTGAGAAACTAAACCTGACCAGTTTTACTTTTCCCAGGATTTCCTCCAAAGTCGCCTTGTACTTGTTTTGACGTTAAGTGAATATATGCTTTATTCCTCCCACACTGGGAGAACTGGTTCTGTATAAGACATAATTATTAGAGAGAGTTGTCCACCAACTGGAGGGTCGATGGTGCGAGCCGCCCTTCTCTGTTCTTGATATATTATTCTTAAAATTTAAATAAAGTATGAATACTGTTACGGCCCAAAAGAGTCGAAAAAGAGGACACAGGAAGCAAAACAGTTCATTTCAAAAATAGTTTTTATTCATTTAGTTTTAGACCTAATGTTTTTTCTCTTTTATGTAAATAAAAGAGAATCCAAAAACCCTCCGTGCCTGAAAAAAATAAAACAGGAAAGTAACAAAGAAAGGAGGACCTGGTGAGCCGGCCAAACAGAACATAAAGGAAGGAGTGACCCGGGCCAACCCTGTACAGGGCCGTAGAAGCCGGTGCCAACTCCTCTACCACCCTACACAACACAACCCCTCATTACTAACCTGAACAAAATAAAGAACGATAACTCAGACAGCGGTCCCATCAGGCCAAACAAAAACCAGGCTAGGCTAACAAGGACTGCAGAGGCACCGGCTGCGCAGCGTTGTCACGGAACAGCTGAGGCGAGCGGCGAGCCAGCGAGAGCCTCCCAGGTGACCTATATACTCTGATGTTTGCTAGTTTGCTCAAAGGCTGTTTGACAACGAACAGTCCACACAAAAGTTCTCTTAGGATTTAAAAGGTCAGTTAAAGGAGAGGCAACAGCAGAAAAATTCCTACAAAGACCCTGTAATAACCAACCATGGCTAAGTAACGTCGAAGCTCAGTGCGACTAGTTGGAATAGGAAACGAGACAATACTCTCCACCTTGGCCTGCACGGGCGCACACAACCACCACCAACCACTTTACCTAAGTAAGTCACAGTTGCTTGGGCAAATACACACTTTGATAAGTTCACTGTTAAGTTTGCCTCTTGAAGACGACCCAATAACACCGAAGGTGTTAAATATGCTTCACCCAGGAATCGAAACAAACTACCAAGTCGTCCAAGTAAGCCTCACAAAATGACAGACCCGACAGTATAATCCTAATCAACCGCTGAAATGTTGCGGTGCATTTCACATGCCAAACGACATAACATTGTATTGAAAAAATTATCTGGGGTTACAAAGGCTGAGACTTGTTTTGCACGCTCAGTGGCGGCACCTGCCAGTAACCTTTCAACAGAACAGAACTTGGACACAAACGTAGCCCCACCCACTCGATCCACACAGTCCTCAATGCGAGGCAATGGAAAACAGTCCTGCCGTGACATTATTTACTTTCGCAAAACGATCTTCACCATTAGATTTGCAAAACAGGAGAGCTCAAGGACTGTGTCCAAATTCAGGGTCTACATCCTCCTCCTTCCTACCTGGTTGAAGGAGGAGGGTCCTCCGGCGACCGCAAAACCCGGAAGTCGGTGTTTGTGAATTTGGACAGCTTACCCTTCTTTCAGTTCCCTCCGTACCCATTGCTCATTTCCTGTCGCCTAGCAACCGTGACAGCGCTAAGCTTTTTTTTTGTTTGCTCCGGTGAAGAGCTCATCGTTCTTTCCCGGAGCTTTATAAAACTTCTGTCTGCTCTTTCATCCCTGGAGCGTTCAACAGCTTCAATCACTAACAGATTAGCTGTGTGTAAGGGGATATTACACAGGCTGTAAGGAAGAAGCTAGTTTACGAGTAATGTTTTTGGTATATAAGCGTACAAATGTAAAAAAAAAAAAATACTTAACAAAATGTATGACAACCACTGAAAAAACACGTATTTTTTTAAAAGCCAGTTTTAAAAACGTACATCTAAAAGCATACTCCTCTCCCACTCCGCTACGCTCACTTCATTGGCCATTACGCTCTGCCGAAAAGAATTATGGGATAGGTAGGACGGAAAGGATCCACCACACCCATCCTTCCAATTCGGGGAAAAGGAGGATGTATTTGTGGGCGCATTTGAAGGATCCTACGAATTTGGACAGCCTTCGTCGCTGCGCTGTGACGTAACATCCTTCAAATGAGGACTCCGAAGGAAGCAGACCCTGAATTTGGACACAGCCTACAACTGAACTCTGCAATACCATGAGCTACCATATACTCAACCTGCGCTTAAGGCGGGCGTTTATCAGGACTGACTCGATAAGGGTGTTGTTTTATCGGCACAGTGTCACCAACAACAATGTCATGCATTAATATTGTGGTCTTCAAAGGTACATCAGAAAACAGTGACTTTGTCTCATTTAAAAAATCAATTAAATTTTCACGCTGCAAATCAGGAAGGTGGGCCAAGTATGCAGGCAAATCCCTCAATACCTCAGAGTTTAGCAGTTTTCCATGAGTCAGCGCCTCAGACAGAACCCTGCCTCCATCATCATCGTGCGTAAAATAGTTCTCACTGAACTCCTGTCCCTGTCTTTAAGGCCGTTTTACCTCCCGAGAGAGTTCCCCCAGATATTTGTGACTGTTATTTATATCCACCTAAGGCTGATGCTAAGTCTGCAGCTAATATTGTTTTTAAAACTATAAATAAGCTTCAGCCAATCTCACCTGCTGTTTCCAATTTTATACTCAGCAATTTTATCCACTGTAATTTAAAGAAAACCCTGAACAGTTTTTATCAGTATGTCAACTGTCCAACACGTCACAATAAAACCCTGGACCTGTGCTACGGCTCCATTAAAGGGGCTTATATCTCAAGGCCTCGGTGCTGAGGAGGGAAAAGCCTGTTAGGAAACAGGTAAAGGTGTGGACTGAGGACAGCTCTCTGGCGCTGCAGGGCTGCTTGAGTGCACAGACTGGACAGTGTTTCAGAACTCTTGTTCTGACATAGATGAACTGACTGATGTTGTCTGCAATTACATCTCCTTCTGTAAAGACTCAGTTCTCCCAAACAGGGAAGTCAAGGTTTATCCTAATAACAAACCATGGATTTCAAGGACATGAAAGATCTGCTTATCAAAGGAAAAGTGTATTTAACAAAGGTGATGTGAATGCAGAAAGGGTTGTGAGAAAGGAGATCAGGGCTGAAATTATAAAAGCCAAATTGAGATATAAGGATAAGATTGAGGCTGAACTAAGAAGTAACAACTTAAAAAGAACCTGGAATGGTATGAAAACAATGATTGGGTCACATGATAAAGTCAGCAGAGTTGCACTTGATGGTTTTAATTCTGACAAAGACTTGGCAGATGAACTAAATGTATTTTATACACGGTTCAACACAGTGGATTTTAATGATAAGATTGCCGACATCAGGGCAATGACTCGAGCCTCTCCATCAGTGTCTATTGAGGTAAACACTGTGGCTAAATTGTTCTGCCACACCAAACCCAAAAGCCCAGGGCCAGACAACATCTGTGGACAGACATTAAAAAAGTGTGCTTACCAACTTTGTGGCATCTTCCAACATATTTTTAATCTGTCTTTACTACAACAGAAGGTCCCCAAAATTTGGAAGCACTCAGTCATTGTGCCCTTGGCGAAGTGCAACACTCCTAAAGCCTTGAATGATTTTAGACCAGTTGCTCTGACCTCCTTGGTTATGAAAACTTTTGAAAAAATCATTAAAGACATGGTGCTACTGCAGGTCAGGGAACAGCTAGACCCATTGCAGTTTGCTTACAGGTCCGAGAAAGGAGTGGAGGATGCTGTCATCACACTGTTGCACTTTATTCTTAAACATCTGGATGGAGCCAAGACACATGCCAGACTTTTATTTGTTGATTTTACTTCTGCTTTTAACACCATTCAGCCATTCCTGCTGGCAGAGAGACGTATGGCTGATTTTAACCTTGATCTTAACTTGGTTGGTTGGATATTGGACTTTTTATTAGACAGACCTCAGTGTGTTAGAGTGAATGGTATTTTATCTGATGTGCTCTATTCCTCTACTGGTTCACCCCAGGGCTGCTGTCTCGCCCCTCTTTTGTACATTCTGTACACAAACCAGTGTCGCAGTGTGTACAAGGATAGACACATTTTAAAGTTTGCAGATGGCTCTCTTATCCATCAGCCTGCTCAGAGGAATGAACAGGACCATGGGCCAGTCCTTAATGACTTTGTTCAGTGGTGTGACCATTCATTTTACATATGAATGTGTTAAAAACAAATTAAAATAGACTTCCGCATAATCACCACCTTGCCCCAGTGCCACTGTCATCAAGAATACAGACATTGACCTGGTCGACAACTACAAATATCTCGGAGTCATTCTGGACAATAAACTGTTTTGAGCCTTGGGTGGATGCGGTTTCTAAAAAAGTCCAACAACGATTGTACTTCCTGAGGAAGATGAACAGTTTTAACATATCCACTGAAATGATGACATTGTTTTATCGTGCTTTTATTGAATCGGTTTTATCCTTCAGTATTGCTGCCTGGTTTGGAAGCCTCTCCCTGACCAACAAAAACAGACTGGGAAGTCTGGTCAAAGTGGCCAGTAAGATTTCGGGAGTCAGGCTCAGCTGAAGGACATTTACAGCCGACAGGTGCAGAGGAAGGCTGGTGCTATAGCGTAGTCCCAAGACCATCCCCTCAGAGGAATTTGAGCTGCTGCCCTCCGGCCGGCGCTACAGAGCTCTGGGCTGTAGGACTAAAAGATTAAATATGTTGTTTTTACCGACAGCTGTGAGGCACTTAAATGGCACCTAGCACTTTGTAATCATTTTGAACAACAATAATTGCTTGTTTGCACAATGTATTTATTCATGTTTTAATTCCATTTTGCACATTTTTATCTTGGTTTATTAGTGATTTCCATTGTTGATCCTGCTCTTGAGTTGTTGAAGTGTAATTCTATGTTGAATGTTTTTTAAGGAGCATGATGCTGCGAAATTAATTTCCCCAAGAGGGACAATAAAGAACTTTGAACTTTGAACTTTGAAACAAACAACCAGAAAAACTAAACAAAATAGAAGCTAAAGCAAGGAAAGTGATGTAGTATTTCATCAAATTAACATTAAAAATAATAATTAAAAACAATACAGTTAATCTAGACGAGTTAATCGTCTAAAAGTTAAAAAATTCTGAGAAAATCTTTTCCCAGGATTTTCTCCAAAACACGCTTTGCACTTGTTTAAAAGTTTAAATAAATATAGACTTCATTCGTCCCACACTGGGAGAACTGGTACGGTATAAGGCAGGTCATGAGTAAAGGGGGTTGTCCACCAACTGAAGGGTTGATGGTGCGATGCCCACTTCCCGTTCATGATAAATGATTATGTCAGGAAGTATTGTAATGCTACACAAGTGGGTAAAGACCGAGACAGTTCTTTCCAGAAGAGTTCTCTTGACTCCACTTAAACTGTGGAGAACATATTTAGAAAGAACTCTTAGTCCAAAGTAAATAGTGTAAATAATCCCCAGCTCTTCTCTTTATGTTTTTAAAGCCAAAGGTAAGAAATGTCTTTAGATTTCTATCAACAATGTTATTTATTTCTTTTGACGTGAAGTCTCACTCCAGATTTGTCTTCTTTTCACATAAAAGTCTGTGACAGATAAAAGAAAGGTATCCAGTAAAATGAACAGCGCTGGATATAGTCACATTGTTATATTTTATACTGTCTAATGAATTATTTCTGTGGTTTTATTTTTCTTCAGAGATGGCTGCTTGCCTCACAGGTGTAACCTGTCCCGGTAAGTCTTGATCTGTAAATAATACCTAACTGTTTAATTCATATAAAAATATTTTTGACATTAATATATGCACTTTTAGCATCCAGAAACCGAGAAGAAGTCTAATCCTGCCAGAGTGTGACCTGTCCCCAACATGATCCAGTTCAGGAGAAGAGAATAAAAGCCAGCAGAGTCCTGAGCCCCAACACAAGTGAGAAGTCCTTCTACCTCTAATCTAGTATCTCAGCTGTTGCACTGAAGTAACAGTTTGAACAGACATGCCTCTTGTTTTCTGTAGGAAACCTAAACATGCATTTTCTGATGACATCCTTGTCTGCTAAAGCCGGAAGAACCCAGATCCTCAGAAACTGTTGTGGTAAGAAAAAAACTATATTGTATTTTTCTCTTGTGCTCCTGCAGCAAAAGGCTATCCACTAATAAATGTTTTGTTGTCATTGCAAAGGAAGGCTGCAGCACTGGGAAGGGTCCCGTGAAGCCAGTGGAAGAAGCCCACTCTTCTTCACATCAAGACTAACAAACAGTGCATCAGTGACTCCAGATGATACAACAGCACAAATGGCCTTTGATGAAGAGATGAAGCAAGAATGACTTGAAAACCAAACTGAATATTGTATTTATTAAATAAATGACATTATTTTACAAGTACAATCATTTTGTACTTATTTATAAAATCATTTCTGTTTAGGTCTTTTAGTAAACATTGTCTCGCTACTTAAATATATTTAAATGTTGCCGGAGCTATAAGACATCATTGATTAGATTATTTATGTGGCTTAAACCGTGAACACCACTGACAGAACCACACAAACCTTTCTGCTCAAAGAAGATTATTTCAAAAACAATGATTGAGCAATGATGAATACTGCTAGAAAAAAAGCTATTACAAGAAATTGTGAAATAGTGGAAACAACAACAAAGCAAAACTGGCACAGAGGTCAAGACTTCAATAAGAATTGTTGGACGAAACAAATACACATTTAAGGCTACACAAGTTCATTCTTTAACAAGACAAAAACTGAATATGTTTTATGGGTAATTATGTGCTTCACAGGCATTTTTGCCTTAAATATAAAAATACAATGAAACAAAGTGACAAAATGTCTTGCTTGAGATACTTTTAAACAGTAAAGAATAAGTCCACCAGTTCAAAATGAGGAGAAAATAATTTCCTGTTTCTTTTTACACACTGTTGCCAGCATTAAATAACTGTAGCAACTGTAATGCAAGATAAAATAAAAATAAACTATTTAGTAGATTGTGTTTCTTTGAGTCTTTATCCAGGTTTTTTCCTTTATGACTTTCTTGCTTTTGGGTTTGACCTCTGGAGGTTTGGGGTTCAAACATGGCCTAGACCTGGTCCGATCAGAAGTACGGCTCATCTCAGGATCGGCGAACACCCTGGGCAGAGATGGACTTTGCTCGAGTGGAGAGGGACCAATCCTCCAGCAGGTTAGGCTGGGGTAGGACCTCATGGCGTCTGTAATGTGTGCTGCTTCCTAACATGGGGAGGTGGATGTGGTCATTACTGAGGTAGCAGCTGCAGTGGGACAAGACAGAGCCATGTGGCGGGACTGCCTCCACGGCGCTCTGAAAGGTTTTAAGGATACAGTCGCTTTTAAACTTTTCCTTCTTCTGCCGGGATTCCACATTCTTCAGATGTCGTCCATTATTATCTGTTTTCTTGTGTGTGCTAGTCCCTCACAGAAAGAAAAGTCACATTGATTACAGCTGTAACATGTCACTGACGTCTCTATAAGTCAATTAAATATGACTCACCTGTACCAACCCTGTCCTGTCACGGTCAAGTCTCTGAATCAGCTCCTCTATCTGGTACCGATCCTATTTTTGTTATTTCAAAGTGTTTTTATTGTTTTAAATGTACATAACACAAACAAACCAACAAACATTCTCTTATGTTATACAAGGCATCACTATCCACCAGCCTCACACTTTGCAGACATTATCTCACATATCCCCTTTCTGCAGATTTGCATCCAAAGTTATCTAAAGCATACTGAGAATGAATACAGAACACAACAAAACAAAACAAACAAACAAAAAAAGATATATTTATACTCTATTAATAAAAAAAGGGGGAAGGGAGATGAAAACCTAATTTTGTTTTAATCTAAAGAATTAGCATCAAATGCATTTTCATAATAATCCAAGAAAGGTTGCCATACATTCTGGAATCTTTCTGCTGAGTTTTGGACTGTAGTTCTTAACTTTTCAAGCTGGACGAAGGACATAATTTCGCACACAACGTGAGTGTTTTGGAGGTGAGGGAGATTTCTAAATTGTAAGAATTAGTCGGCGTGCTAACAGTGTAGAAAATGCTATTAATTGAGATTGGCCTCTTGAGACCCAACTTTAGTGTGTACCACCCCAAATATTGCAATGATAGGATCTGGATCAATATTCTTTTTACAAATGTCAGTGAATGTATTAAATAACTCAGACCAGAATATTCCTATGCTTGGACATGACCAGAACATGTGAGCCAAAGAAGCAGGGGCTTGGTGACTACGCGTACAGTTGGGATCAACATTAGGATATATTTTGGCCAGTTTGGTCCTAGAGAGGTGCAGGCGATTAAATACTTTGAATTGTATCAACCTGTGCCTAACACAGATAGACCATGTGTATATTTTAGTAACAAGACTATTTAGAAACATTACTCAATATCCCTGTGTCCATGGAATTAAAAAAAAAAAAATAGGAAATCAAGTTATCAATACTTTTAAAGCGTATGTTAGAAAACGATTCTGAGTGAAACATGAAAAACAAAGTAGACATAAATTATTGCATATAAAGAAAAGTAAAATAATATATAAATAATTACATACATAGATATATAATAACACTAGGCCTGCTTTAAAACAGTCAAATTATCCATACTTGTTTCCTACATATATTAGAAGACAGTTCTCAAAGGTAAAAAAATAAATAAATAGAATGAAATAAAAATAAAATAACATATGCAACTAGACATCAGTACGCCCACTGTCCAATGTCCCTGAACTGATCCAATGTCCCATGACATTACACTGCAGCAAAATTGATCCCCAACAACAGTTGGTTCACTCCAATACTCTGGTACCCATCCTAAAGTAGTGTTGATTGCTGTTAACGAAAACAAGTATTAAAGACACATTCAGGCTTGCTTTTAATTACTATATGAATTCTGTATGTCTTTGGGTAGTGCTGTTGACAAAAAAGTAAGAAACACATACATAAAATATCATGAAATTGATTCTAAAGGCTAAGATGAAAAATGGCAAACCTGCAAAGCCTTTCTGAATTCAAGAACTGGAACTTGCATTGTGCCATCTTTGTCAATGTTTCAGAAGAAATCCCAGAGTCGCAACATGCACTCATCTAAATAATCCTTAAAAACATTTGAAGAAGACATATTTATTTAGTTATTATCCAAACTCACAGAGGCTAGTTCATCTGGTAGTAGCTGTTGTTGAACATGTAGAGCAGTGGGATTGGGAGGGACAGTGGGGGGTTCTCCCATTCTTATTTTGTGGGTTGCAGTCTTCAACTTCCTCGAATGAAGAAGAAGTCTGCTGGCTACAGAGCCTTTTCTTATAGAGCCCCATTTTTATGGAATGGGCTCGGTGGAAGTGCAGCGAGCTGACTCTGTTGAGGTTTTCAAAACATACTTATTTCACCAAACGCATGGAGACTGACTCATCATAGGGTTAGGTTTACACTGGCTGTAGCTGTAGGTACACACTCAACCGCTCATATTATTATTACATCTGCCTAGTTTTCAGTAGTATTTAGCACTTTTTCTCCTTTCTACCTCCTCCTAGGGTGGACGCAAACCTCTCATCTGCTGGGTGATGTGTACCCCCCATCCCCGGACTCTGCTCACGAGGACCCCAGCTCATCTTTCATCTACCTTGATGTTGGCTGAGGTCCCATCCACCTTACACACACACACACACACACACACACACACACACACACACACACACACACACACACACACACACACACACACACACACACACACACACACAAGACTCCTCAACTCAATAAGAATGTCTTTGATGTATTCCTCTAGAATGATCGAACACTGCCCTCTTTTGGTTAAGCAGAGTAACGACTCTGCTTCGAATTTGAAGACCATCTTCATGTTATGTGCATTAAAAGTGTGCATTAAAGTCTATCGTAGTTAATGTGTACTCTTCATATTGTTCCTTACAAGATCTTGAGTGATAACGATATAAAAGACTTCTTTCTTCATCACCTTTACAGCTGTCTGTGTAATAAAATGAATTATTCTATGTTTTCAGGTCAAGCATGGAATGTATGAATAATGCGCATGTCTTTGGTATTAACAAAATCGTAAAAACATTTCCTATGCCTTTATGCTACAATGCAAAAGCAATATGGTTTTTAAATGTGTTTAATTTCTGTTATTTGGTGGAGCAGAGAAGTTTATTCCCAAATGCTAAACTTTAGTAAAAACTCCTTTTACCAAACATGCCTCTTTTCGCCAGTACAAAAAGTTGTGCGGAAATCTAGCTCTGCTTCTTGTTATCTCGCCTCTTCTACTTGGTCGCTCTTCTCGCCTCGTCTGTGTCTTCTTCTCTTAAGCTTGTTTCTACGCTCTTGCGTATCTTCTTAAATCTCCGCTATTTAATTTACTTTCGTACCTTTCAAGCTTCTAACCCGCAGCACAAACCGTGCAAACGTGAATTTTTCATCTTTTTAAAGACTCAACGCATTGATTTTGTTTTGAAAAACTTTCCTGCTGGACGAATTTTTGTAGTCCTTATTCTTTAAAAGAGTGCGCTAAGCAAAGATAGCCCTCGTTAATCGAGGAAAGACAAATTTTAAGCCTCTTCAGCGAACCTTTTTGTCAAAGACGTTAACCTCTACTGCTGGTAAAGGCCTTTCACTCAAAGACAATAACAGAACGCCTTTCTTTCCCCTGTGGGATCAGTTGTACCACGTGACACCATCTCGTTGCTTGGAAACCATCAGCTGTAGGACCCGTGGAAAGTTCTAAAGCGGACCTTTGGACCTTTCCTTCCCGGACAGCTGAGCGCCACGAGCGACAAGAGTGAGTTGAACACGTGACACTGACGTTTGGTGGGATAACACTGTATAATTGTCTTTATAAGGCCCAGCAGAACCTTTTCCCCTACGCCATTCAAAAGCCGTCAATAGTCCTTTTAATTAAGCCGTCTAACCGTCCCCTTTACCCTCCGTAACAACTCCAAGTAAATAGCATAAAACAATGGTTAAACTTACTTTATTCCACCAAAGGTTCTAACAAGTTGTTCCATGTCAATCATTGTTTTGTGTTAATTACCCTCATCATTTGTCCCTAATTATTCCTTTGTGTCATTTCCCCTGTCATTATTCATTGTTAAACTTGTATAATCTTCAACAAAACCCCCAAAAGACATTAAAGGTTTCTTTGTTTATATTAAGAAATGTTGAAAACTAGGAAGAATTTGCTTCCTTTAGATTGAGACTTATTAACATAATTAGCTCCCAGAACTATGAATCTGGGTGGTGCCCGAGAGAATATTCAGCAGAGCCGAGATTCCAAACTGGCAGATGGCTTGCCAGTTCACCAGCCACAACCACCAGGGCGCATTTATGGTTTTCCACTTTTAAAAGTGGCAGACCACTTTGATGGTTTATGATGACTGACGGCCATGGTTCTAGCCTCTACGAAAACAGTCCGGCCGTCCGGCCACTTTTGTTAAAACGGCTGCTTGGACTTTGGCCACGTATCCTAATGTATATGCGACTTTACTCAACAGGTCAGAGAAAAATAGACTATTTATATTATTAAAAATGCACACACATAATTGAAATAGAAAAGGCGTTTTGACAGCTGTTATGATCAAAGCCGTAAATCGTTAATTATGTGCTCATCTATACAAACTATGTGTTTGGTAGATTACTGTTAGCCTAGCCACTTAGCCAGACTATGAATCGAGCTCAGAGTGATTTTTGGACTTAGAACGCAAATGACCACCAATTATTTGTTCTTCATGTTAATATAGTAATTTGTACGTTTTTATACAATGTGCTATTCGTGTTTAGGAGAAATAAAGAAGTGAAAAACATGATTCTATTGTGGTCTCTTTTAATGCCACCTCCTTTTGATGCAGTTTTAATCAGAGGTCAGGTCACTTTCTGAAAGACAATATTTAAATACAATGGCTTCTTATAGTTTATTCTTATAAGTATGCAGTTTTATAATATAAATATTTTAAATGGCATAGTATTTACACACATTGTGCTCTACTTGGTTCAAACACTACTTTATATTCACCAAAAGAGGGCGACAAAGACTTTATTTACTCCATGTATCAATGGTGTATGGGCTGTAGTCCTGCAGACAGATCCCTTGACGAATTGGTCGTTTTGACAAAGCCAGTGCCTTAGGTTTAGATTTAAATATCTTAGACTGTTAAAAAATTATTATAAACTCCTCGCTGGTAAAAACTAATAATTTAATAATTTAACTGATCTAAAGTAATACACCATAACATATTTCCAACAATTTGCAGCTAAACAAAAAAGGTGTTTTAAAAGTGGAAAACCACTTTTAAAAGTGGCAAGCCATAAATGCGCCCTCTGGTGGTTGTGGCTGGTGAACTATCAAGCCATTTGCCAGTTTGGGATCTCGGCGTCTCTCAAAATATTTTGACATCAAAATATTAATTTATTAATTTACATAATTTATATTCATATTGATTATTAATTAATAGATATTCACTGTAGGAGCCAGAATGGTATATATTATCTACGGATTGCTTTTGTCTGGTTGCCAGGGTGAGGTGTGGGTCATGTGGGTGTAGGCGGTGACAGCTCTTGGTTTCAAAGGTGGCACTCACTGTCACTCAGGTATAGGAGGAGAGAGGGAAGCGGGGTAGCCGTAGTATTTGTTGACCGCAAGCGTTTGCTAAACATTCACAATCTGAAGTATTTTACAACTGTGTACATGTGCCAACTGAGCAGTCAATTAAATAAACCGTACAAGCATCCATTCTGGGACTCGGTGTCAATGTGTTTAAGCCGCAGCTCGTCACGCAATATACAGGACCCGTACTCGGCCTCCAAGCGGCGAAGGAAACTAAGGAGTCGCTGCTACATTCACTACACCTTATACACACTGAGGAAACGCTGCAAAGTAAAAGTACTTACTTTAAATGCCATCACTGCTTCTGGTCGCTGGAAGTACCTCAGGACAAAGATGTCTTTGCAGCAGTACCGGAACATCATCATTTGGTCTTCTTTCAAATGATGCTGGTCCTGGAGCTTCCTGTGGATGCCCAGCATGTCCGCCTCTGATACTGAGGACTCTCTGGCAGTCTTGGAGAGTCGGCTGAACAGGCCTAGAATGATTAGATGAAAAACAAAAAAACAAATAACCATTGTTCCAATATTATATTTAATGACTCTGCATTAAATGAAAAGTAACTAGTACTAGTGGATAACAAATCACTTGCAGCGCCTGGTGGTCAGTGATGGGATTCAGCCTGTGCCTCCTGTGCAGCCTCAGGGTCATTCAGGATCAAAAATGTCTTTCACGCAGGTCTTCCAGAAGAGCCTTTCTGGATGCCTCATCGGGTACCGCTTGACCATGGCATTGTAGTCCCAGGTTCTGCCTCGAAGGGTCCAGGCCTTCATGGACTTTTGGCTCTCTCCACCTCTGCTTTCCTCTCCTCACCAGTCTGGTTCTTCATGCAGAACATCAACACGTGGTTAGGCAGCATCTCCTGTGGCTTGAAACACTGCAAAGGAAAGGAAATGATGCGACGATCCTTGTCGTTGCAAGAGAAAGAAAAATATTCAATACAACAACAAGAAAAATAACCAATGCCTGTAATACACACAAACATAGAGTCCATTGAAATACTAATGAGTTGGGTCACTGCTACTTAAGTTGATTTATACACAGAAACACAAAGTAAATGTAATGTGGATAATTGGCCGTCCATCCTTCTGCCTTTATGACTTTAGCCATCTTCACTGCAGTTGGGTCAAGTTTTGAGCATTTTGCTGTCAGCGAGAACATTCCACTCGCCGTCTCTTCTCTGCCCTGGGGTCCTCTTCGCCAGAGTCGTCAGACGAGGAGCTGCAAAATTAAAAAAGGTTTTAAGGTTACACACTGACAAACTGATGGATGAGCATTGAGAGACATAATTATAACTGTTTCAGATAACTGCATACCGTGTCAGCGAGCTGAGCAGGTTTGAAGTGGCCACAACAGTGTCCAGGGTCTTCATCCAGTAGTGCTGGTTTGCCACTGCCGTCGAATGGGCCATGTAGGGGCCACAGACGCCTTCTGCTCCTCTGTGAAGTTGGCAGCCACATCTGTCTCCACGGTCCTGCGTATCTGCTGGCTCGGGATGTTTGGCAGTTTGTAGCTGCAATGGGGCAGAAATATGAGATGAAACTCCCAAATTTGAATCATTTTCTTTGAGGCTGAGCCGTTTAATAAATGCACAAATACGTTATTAGTTGAATGCTAATCCAACATAAACTTTTAGGTCTTATGGACTGCTGTTAATACTTACTGTTGGTGCAGACGAGCGAGGTCATTGGTTGCACTTCTAATCTTGGTGCCCGACGATGACACAAACAACTTGTTAGACTTGAGCCATGTGTAGTATGCGTCCAGCATCTGCAAAGACAAAAAAAAATACATCTGATAATATCTGTTGGTTCATTGCTGGTGACACTATGTTTCATGGTAAGGCAATTTAGCCTGTACAAAGTGTACTTACTGCTGCCTCCTCCATTGTGAGGGCAAACACGGTGATCTGCATTGTCGCAGTCTTGTGTTCACTTACTGCAACACACACCTTTCCACCAGAATTTTTCTCGTCCCACTCTGCTGTCCATAAAAACAAAAAAACAAAAAAACACAGTAAATAACTGACATAAACGTCCTCTTTGCAGACTACCTAATATAATCTGTTTAGGCTGATGCCCCACAAAACTGAGGTCTTACTGACACTTACTGTTATTCCCTCCAATGCTCCTGGTCTCTGGAAGTGGCCGAGGATCAGGATTGCTTCACAGTAATACCGAACATGGTCTTTTCCTCTGAAGCCATGTGGTCACCTTCCAGTAGACTCCCATAAATGGACAGCATGTCTTTCTTGGCCTTCTGGAGGACGGCCTGGCACTCCTGAAGGCTCTTCTCGCCCTCTGCGAACCGGTCATACCTAGAATGACATACAAGACCACAATGCGGCGGAGAACTACACATGTCTGTATCACATAACCCCATATGTACAGCCAGCACATAAGTACTATCAACATGGAGGAAGTCATTAAAGAAAAACAAATGGAAAGCAGATTAGCAACTGACCTCGTTTTACACATGACCTTGCTGTTGGACTTGGCCACTGGCTTTCTGATGGAAGCGAGGAGGTCGATGTAGGCTTGGCACTTCCTGTAGAAGTCAGGATCTGCTGCAGCCAAGCTCAGGTGGGTCTTCAAACACTGAACAAACCGGATCATGTTTTGATATAGTTCAGAATGGTGAGGTAATCTTTGGTCTCAGTGGACTTTAGCAGGAAGTCCAAGCTGACTTCATCCCCACTTGGCTGGATGTACCACAGCATCCTGGAGACGTTGGCAGTTTGGGACCAGCAGGGTGTTGATCAAGTAGCTCTTGAAGTAGAGCTTTTCGTAGAGCCCCATTTGTGTCATCTTGACCCTGACATTTATGCTGTACTGAGCTTGATCTCTGAAAAAAATACAGACAGAAGAAAATGAGCTCAAACCTTGCAGTTTGTTCACAGTTTCTGGACTGATGTGTGCGAGGTTTAGAACTTACTTTTGCCATGTTCGGTCGCTTGGATGGGTGGTGCTGCCTTCGGAGCTGCTATCCTCCACCACCGACCACCGGCCGCTCGAGAGCTGACACCGGCCGCTCGAGAGCTGACACCGGCTGTTACAGAAGGTTCACTGGCTGTGGGAACGGCAGCCGTGCTGGTGAGCCTCTCTTCGTACTCCAGGTCTGCTTGGTTAGAAGCATTAGCCACAAAACTTTCTTTGGAGGAGCTCTTTCAGAAGAGCCAGCCTAGACGGTTTGTAGGGGTAACGTTTGAGCATTTCCTTGTAGTCCCAGCTCCGGGCTTGCCGTGGCCACACCTTCGCAGACTCCTTGGCTCTCTTTGCCTCCTTCTGCTGTTCTTTGGTTGCATTTCCTTTCATGCAAACTTTGCTCAGATGCGTCGTCATCATCCTGTGGTTTTTCACACAGCAAGTGTGCTTGAACTGGACGCACTTGACCTCCCCTCCCTTTTTCCAAGATAGGTCACTGTTGCTTGCCCAAACTCACATTTTGACAAGTTAACTGTTAATTTGTACTGTAATGTGCTCCACTCACAAAGATGAACAAACCACCAAGTTATCAAGATATGCTTCACAAAAGACAATACAGACAACTCTACATGCATAAGCCTCTGAAATGTGGCGGGCGCATTACACATGCCAAAGGCCATAACAGAATACTGAAGGAAGTCATCAGGTGTAATTGGCGCGTTCAGTTAAAGGAACCTGCATCAATATCATGACTGAGCACATGAGTCTGAGAGGGCACATCAGCAAACAGTGACCTATTGGACTGAATTACATTCATCATTTCATTCTGCTGAGAATCTAAAAGGTGGAACAATAAAACTGACAAACTATTTAACGCCTCTGGGTTGGAAAATTTACCCTGAGTCAAAGCCCCGGACCACGAGTCATTTTCAATTTCAGCACCGGACAGCTCTTGTTTACCAGCGCTAAACTAATTCACGGCTCGGGCGTTCAGCACCAGACAGCTCTTGCTTACCAGCTGCTAATTTGCGGCTTGGGCGTTCAGCACCGGACTCGGTGGCGAGACAGCTCAACACGCTGCAAATGAAGAAAGCACCAGCAAATAAAGAAAACATCTTCATCAGTTTGACAACACGCTGCCAAAGTTCACAACACATGCAAATACAAATACGCGCTGCAAATAACACAGACCACAACGAAAATGTTTTAAGGAGACTCCTTTGAGTGACGAACCCCTAATGGGACCTGCTTATTGTTTACTCGCCTGTCGGCGTTGTTGTCAGTGTTGTCACTGACATATAAGGTAAGTTTTTTTTTTTTCACTTTTAGATCATGATCGTATAATTGCTTTGTCGTTTGGATATTGTTGGCCTAAATATATTGTTCGTCACTCAAATGAGTCCCCTTAAAACATTTCCGTTGTGGTCTGTGTCATTTGCAGCGCGTTTTTGTATTTGCATGTGTTGTGAGGATTTGCAGCGCGTTTTTGAATTTGCAGCGCGTTTTTGTATTTGCATGTGTTGTGAACCTTTGCAGCGCGCGTGTTGTCAAACTGATGAAGATGTTTTCTTTATTTGCTGGTGCTTTCTTCATTTGCAGCGTGTTGAGCTGTCTCGGCCACCGTACCGGACAGCTCCCGACAAGCCCGCAAATGAATACGGGTCTCAGTGTTCTCAACCCGAGCAACGCTGCAGACTAGTGTCTGCCACCACCAAGGACGAGTCATTTCGGTCATAATAAGATTTTAACATGTTCACATGGCAAAGGCGTGTGTCACGCCAGCGGTCAGGTGTGAAAATCAAGTAGTCTCTGTCACCCAGTTTCATTTTCACAACATAACATTACCTCAGGCAGTAAGGGTTGCAGTAACACATCCAGCACCAGCAGTGACAACAAGCTCTCTCTGAACGTGGAGAAGACGAAGGAGATTGTTGTTGACTTCAGGAGAGCGCACACTCAGCATGTTCCTCTGACCATCAACGGTGCGACTGTGGAGAGAGTGAACAGCACCAAGTTCCTGGGTGTGCACATCGCAGAGGACCTCTCCTGGACTGAAAACACAGCAGAACTGGCCAAGAAATCTCAACAGCGTCTCTACTTCCTCTGCAAACTGAGGAGAGCCAGAGCCCCACCCCATCATGTACACCTTCTACTGAGGCACCATCGAGAGCATCCTGTCGAGCTGCATCACTGTGTGGTACGGCGCCTGCAACGCGTCCTGCCGAAAGACTCTGCAATGCATAGTGAGAGCAGCTGAGAAGATCATTGGTGTCTCTCTTCCCTCCCTCCAGCAAATTTACAGAACACGTCTCATCCGCAAAGCCCTCTGCATTGCACGTGACCCAGCCACCCATCACACAGCTTCTCCAGCCTGCTGCCATCAGGGAGGAGAGGACCAGCAGACTGAAGGACAGCTTACTCCACCAGGCTGTCAGGGAGCTGAACTCGCGCCGAACCTTTTCTACCCCAGCCACCACTGAACTATGACCCCTACCCACACTAATATATGATGACATGCACCAGTCACTTTGTGCAGCATTGGTCTGCTCACGACCTCATTCTCCATGGAACTGCCATCATTCCACTACATCATCAGTCAGTTAAATAACTGCTCTTGAGCCCACTTCAATCAGACTTAATAAGCTTTTGTTTGTGCACTAAAAACTTTTATCTGCACTGTTGCTCACTTCAATGATTTGCACTCTGCCTTTTGCCTTGCGCTTTATTTTTCTTTATTTAACTTTATTTTTGATTTTATTATGCCTTTTTAACATTTTCTTAGTGTATAATTGTACAGTTGTATCTACATTTTATAATTTGATCTAGCTTTTTTAGGCTTTAATGTTAATGTTATCTGTGTGGGTCTGAGTGTAACGCAATTTCAATTCTCCGTATGTATGTACTGTACCTGTAGAAGAATTGACAATAAAGCAGACTTGAAACTTGAAATAAGGACCACTGTAACAATCCTGTAAACTAGAACCGGAAATCGGTAACAGAACCAAAACCTTTTCACCAGGCAAGAACTCTCCATGTTCAGCCCGCTTATCAAACCACCCTTTCATCTTATTTTGTGCACACTCAAGATTTTCTTTTGCCAGCTCACACGCACGGCAGAGCCTAGACCGAACACACTGACAAAATCCAAAAGATTTTGTTTTGTCTCTCCTGTTAACCACTGATATTTTAAGAGCTTCAATGGCCCACGCACCGTGTGCAAAGACTAAGTCACACGGACTAAAGCCTAAAGATTCCTGTAGTGTATTCCTGTCTCTGATAGCAAACATTAACACACATATCCCCTCATCCCAGTCCTTAGCGAACTCCAAACAGTAAGTGCGTAACATAGACTCGGGATGGTAAGCACTGGAGCAACAATGTTTAATGCTCAACTGTATTAACGCTTGGGAAAATCCTCGTAAGAGGACCCACACAATCAACCAAGACCCTCTCAAAAGGCTCACCAACAACTGGGATTGGACACAGAGTAGCCGGAGGTATGGTTTGATTTGGTTTTCTTGCAATCTGACACATGTGACACAATTTGATATAACTAGCCACATCTTTCTTTAAGCCTGGCCATAAAAGATGCCTCAAAATTCAGTCATAGGTCTTTCTAACAAACAAATGACCAGAAAATGGATTGTCATGGGCTAGAGATAAGATTTGTTTTCGGTACGGCACCGGAACAACAATCTGGGTCACACTCCGCCAATCATCCCAGCAGAAAAATGCCTTGATAACCATTTTCGCATGAGAATATGGTCACTCAAAAAGTAACCCGAGAAACATTTATATTTTCATCACTCACAATTTGTTTAAACAGCGTTGACAAAGTATTGTCTCTCTTTTGTTCTTTAACTAAATCCAGCCCTGACATAGTGACAGGTTCAGTGTCAATAATAGAGTCAACTGATGTGATTTTTTCTTTGTTTTCACACAACGAACAGTCATTAAAGAAAGCCCATTCAGAAATTTTTCACTTAAGTCAAAATCATCATTAATTAACTCACTTCAGCGCTCTGAAGCAGCGCGTGTAACAGCACAAGAAGTAAACACATCAGGATAGTTTTAGCAAGTTTATCTGGACTGTGGCTGACAATAGGTACAGGTGTCAACTCTGGTGTAATCAGCACTTTACCTCCTGCCAAATCGTTCCCCATTATAACAGAAACTACATTAATTGGCAAACCAGGCCGCACCCCAACGGCAGCGTCCCTCACCATAAGTCTGACTGTAGAACAATTTTATGCAAAGGAACACCGATGTGTTGAAGGTTAAAACCGCACAGGGACCTTAGAACCAATAGCGGTTTCGTTACTCAGCGGTAAAACCCCTTCAAGGATAAAAGACTGAGAGTGTCCTCAATATTTTCACAGGGATTTTACGACTATGTCCAGACAAAGAAACAAAACCATCCATTACAAAAGGCTTAAAGTCAGTGTAATCACAAGCTTCAGAAGGCAAATGCGACTCCTTACCCTGACTCTTGATCAAAACTATGGGTTTAACGTTCTTGTTCTTCAGCACTTGACAGTGAGCGATTATATGACCCCTCAGTCTACAATAGAAACAAGTGACATCATTAGCTTTTGTTTCCACATTACCAGACATAATTTTCGTCACATGCTCAGAGGGCAGACACGCCTTTTTCTCAATGTCTCTAGCATTACCATTAGCTCGCTCATTTTTTTCAAAACCAAAACCCAATGGGCGTTCCAAAAGACAGACTTGTGCGTTAAGACATATTCATCAACCAAAACAGCGGCTTTAGATACATCAGCAACTGTGTTTTCGTTTAAATATGTAGTTACTCTATCAGAAAGACTGTTCTTAAATTAAAAACAGACTTAGACCCGAGGACCAACATCAAGCTCTAATTCGCGCATGCGAATCTGTGTTTGTTGCTCCAATTTCTTTGTCTCCAACATATTAATATATTGGAGCTCCTTTTCCTTTAAAGCAAGGCGCTCTAATTCAACTTCTAGCTCTTTTAATCTAACTGCTTCATCTGCCGTACTACTAGAGTAAGATGTTCTAGGACCTTTAGGTTTGTTGTGTATCAGTGTCAACGTCCCACGCTCTACCAAAGCATTATAAAGTTGAGTCTTTACCGTAGCCTTCTTAGCTTGCTTTGTGACAACAATGTCATCATGTTCAGCAACTAGCAAGAGATCATCTTTTTGACACCGATCCAAAACCTCCAAAGTGGGAGCAGAAACAAACTCATCCAGGTTATACTCCATGTTTAAACCCAGAATCAGGCCAGCCACAAGACAAAAGGCTAACACACAACAAACAAAGCTACTCACAAAAAATACACACCTGCCAGTCCTACCTGAATTACTCAATTAACTCACAAGACAGAAAGTCTACTTTAACGAGCCCCAAATATGTTACGATCCCCGCTAAACAAAAGGGACCTGAACATAAAGTCAAACCACACAAAGTGTAAGGCAACACAAATCAACAATTTATTAATTAAACAGAGGTTTGGGACAAACCAAAAAGCCATACACAATTAAAGCTCCAACTGTCTATTTAAAATAAGAATCAAGGGAGAACAAAAGGCGGTGATGGGTCGGACAAAATGAACAAAAGAGGGCAACAAGCCGAGTCAGCCCGCCATTGGACCGTCATGCCCGACTTAACTCATCTGTCCCTGCCTAACCAATCCTAACCCTTAAAGTAAAACAACAAACCGTTAAAACAGGACCACCTCGCCCATCACCTAAAAGAACTAACTGAAAACATAAAGAGGAGCTGAACGTCTAAGCTGCCCCTGGCATCGACAGCAGCACAACCAGGAGGCGGAGCTTAGCCGGAAACACAGAGCGAAGCAGAGAGCGAGAAGCCGGCCTCAACATCCTCCTTATAAAGGGTAGCAGCCAATCAGGAGCCCAGACCAGACACACCCCACTCCTCCTGCAGGTGGAACACACAGACAATTACATGCATTTGTAACAGAGTCCTTTGTGCTCAAGTCCGAGGCAAGTCTCAAGTCCTTGTGTTTGAGAATAAAGGAGTCCAAGTTTGAGTCAGAGCAATAAAAATTAAGTCCAAGTCCGAGTCGAGGCACAAAACTGATCTTGATGACTACTCCATCTCTGCCCACAACACCAATGCCCTGCACAAGAAGGGCCAGAGTCGCCTCCTCCTTCATCCAAGTCATCCCAATCTAAAAATGTAATTA
The DNA here is from genome assembly GCA_024349245.1 of Neodontobutis hainanensis. Classification (NCBI taxonomy): domain Eukaryota; kingdom Metazoa; phylum Chordata; class Actinopteri; order Gobiiformes; family Odontobutidae; genus Neodontobutis; species Neodontobutis hainanensis. Next base: position 69,304 of record JALDNG010000672.1, read on the forward strand.
TATAAAATATCAAAACAATCCATCAATATGGCTTACAAGCAAATTGAATCACAGAAATGGCTGTAATTGAGCTGGTTGAAAAAATAACATCTACAATAAAAATAAAAATCCCATAAATGGAATTTTCATAGACTTGAAGAAAGCCTTCGACACCATTGATCACAAAGTTCTGTTAAGAAAACCTGAAAGATATGGCATCAGGGGCATTGTATAAAGATGGATTGGTGACATTTTATTCTAAATAAAAGAGATTATTTTCACCCAACAAACAAGCTGCTCATAAACTCTAACTTACTGAAATGTAATCACTTAGTCAAATTTAAAATAGCAAAAATAATGTTTAAAATAAGACAGAACCTGTTTTAGATGAACTCTGCTCCTGACGAACACTCGTGTTCAGTAAACTCAGATCACAACTAACGCCAAACAGACATGTCTGTCTGTTCAGAAAGTTAAACTGTGGAATAGTCTAGAACTAATACATCTATAAATAGCTTCAAGAAATGACTTAAAAGAAACAGATCTCACAATTTAAAGTTCTTTGTTCTTTCTTTAAATATGTTAAAATAATTCAGTGTTAGTTGTTTTTGTGTTATATTTGTGAAAAATAAACTAGTAAGCTATGATGCAGGAAGGGGCTTCTTAGAATGAAGCATTTGTAGTTGGTGTAGAACCTAATTTAACCTAATATGCTTGGACTAGAGTAACCAGAGCACCAGTACACAGACTCACGCTCTGGAATGGGCTTGAGTCTTTTCCTCCCTCCATATGTGTTCCCTGAACTTAGATGAGCATTGAGCTGGCTCACGATGGCTTACTGACTCTAACAATGCAAAAACCAATGTTGGGGTTGAAGATTTCCTGGTGGCATCTCTCACTCTCCTCAAGCTGCAGCTGGATCTTGATGTACTCAGTGTCACCAGCACCAGGTTCTTGTCATAGTTCTTCTCCAGTGCATCCAGTGTGCCCAACATGGCTGTTATCTGAAATAAACATTTAAATGATCAAATGGCCATTGCCAATTTAATTGAATCAAACCCTTAATTACTGCGTGACAGCTGGCCGTATACTTACCTCTACATGCAAAGACTTGAAGACATTGGTGCAGATTTTGATTGAAAGCTGCAGGTCTTGAATCAAGGCCTCCACTTGTTTAATCTCCATCTTGATCCCCTCTAAGTCTGCTTCATTGTAGGCGTCTGGGAGCTTATCTAGTTCCTCAATTTTACCATCTTCACTATCTTGTCTGCATATGATTTTGGTCTAATACTCTTCAAGCTGAAATGTGTCATAAAATACTGCAAAATGCTCTCTATACAGGCTTACAAAATATGTGCACACCTTCCCCATTTCAAGCTCCAATCTGTAGGAGATCTCCGCCGTTTCCTCGACCACCACCAGGTCTTTGATGGGAAAGGTAGAACTGGGAAGGAATGCATCACAGGTACAACTTCCACTACTTCCTGTCTCATTCCTCCTAGCCCCCTCACTCCACATGCATACACACTAAGGGCGCATATGGGCACATGAAAATATGAGCACATTAAATTACAGGTGCTGGTCATATAATTATCATCAAAATGTTGATTTATTTCACTAATTCCATTCAAAAGTGAAACTTGTATATTATATTTATTCATTAAACACTTTTCTTTAACCAAGGAAAATCCCAAATTCAGTATCTCAGAAAATTTAAATATTGTGAAAAGGTTCAATATTGAAGAGCCCTGGTGCCACACTCTAATCAGCTAATAAACCCAAAAAAGTGAACAGCAATAGGGATAACCACACCTGGAGAGGATTGTGACACAGAACCCATTCAAAAACGTGAGGGAGATTCAGAAAGAGTGGACTGCAGCTGGAGTCAGTGCTTCAAGAACCACTGCGCACAGACGTATTCAAGACATGGGTTTCAGCTTCGCTTTCCTTGTGTCAAGCCACTCTTGAACAACAGACAGCTTCAGAAGCATCTCGCCTGGGACTGCTGCTGAGTGGTCCAAAGTTATGTTCTCTGATGAAAGTAAATTTTGCATTTCCTTTGGAAATCAGGGTCCCAGAGTCTGGAGGAAGAGAGGAGAGACACACAATCCACGTTGCTTGAGGTCCAGTGTAAAGTTTCCACAGTCAGTGATGCTTTGGAGCCATGTCATCTGCTGGTGTTGGTCCACTGTGTTTTCTGAGGTACAAGGTCAACGCAGCCGTATTCCAGGAGGTTTTAGAGCACTTCATGCTTCTGGCTGCTGACCAACTTTTTTGAGATGCAGATTTCTCGGCACCTGCACCAAGTGCCAAAGCAACCAGTACCTGGTTTAAGGACCATGGTATCCCTGTTCTAACTTGGCCAGCAAACTCGCCTCACCTTAACCCCAGAGAGAAGGGTATTGTGAAAAGGATGAGGCAATATGCAGAAGAGCTGAAGGCCACTATCAGAGCAACCTAAACAGTGCCACAGACTGATCGACTCCATGCCACGCCGCATTGCTGCAGTAATTCAGGCAAAAAGAGCCCTAACTAAGTATTGAGTGCTATACATGATCATACTTTTCAGTTGGCCAAGATTTCTAAACATCTTTCCTTTGTATTGGTCATAAGTAATATTCAAATTTTCTGAATTTGGGATTTTATTATAATCATCAACATTTAAATTAATACACTTTTGAAATATATCAGTCTGTGTGTAATGAATAATATACAAGTTCCACTTTTTAATGGAATTAGTAAAATAAATCAACTTTTAAGGATTTTCTAAATTATATGACCAGCACCTGTATAAACTGTGTTATCCCAAAAATAAAGCTTTGAGAAAGAGAAACCACGGAACCAGCGTTTTGTCTCTTTTCTCTCTCTCCTCTGATCAGAGCCTTAGAGGCATGCTTTATCATCGGTAACCCTTCAGAGTCTAGAACTGACATAGCGGAGCAGGTTACAGACCATATTGTGAAAATGATATCGTTAGTTTAGTAGTCAAGCGGAGCTGGTCAGAAACTGATTAAGTCAAGTGGAGCTGGCTGTATATATATCCACTAGCGAGAGAAAAACGCAGCAGAGCACAGAGCAGTCCCACCAGAGACAGAGGGAAAGGAGTTCTCTTCACACATTAGTTTTGTCCAGTCTTTTCACTAGAACAAATGTTAAGAGGCAAACGAGGTTAGTTTGGCTAAAAGAGTCAACAGGTTTGTTAAAAGGACTACTGATGGTGCGTTGTTGCAATGCACAACCCTCTTGGATGTGGTAAAAGTCAGTGCTTGATTCAAGCTTTTTTGGCTAAAATAAAATAAAAACCCACAGTGTTGAGCCCAGGGCCAGGTTACGGCTTGACCTCCTCGTTCCTAGAAGGAGTTACATGTGCAAAGGGGTGCCATGGGAAGAAAATGTAATTTTTTTTTAAGAAGAATCAGGGGCTGTACCGGGCCCGTGTAGCCCGGACTGAGAGGCCAGAGGCTGGGGAGAGTAGCAGAGGCGGTGCAGCCTGGTGCTGGAGGTCTTACCTCGGGCCAGGCTCCAGCTCTGAGTCCTTCATTGGCCCAGGGGCACAAACACAATCATTGTTGTGTGCAATAATCTTCAGTCTCGGGCTTCTCGACAAGCCCCATAGACAGATGCAAAGCCAGGAAAGCCTTCATTTCAGATACACATACAATGTACCGCTTATAAAACCTGGACTGTGGCTTCAGCTGTTTTGAGGATAAAACCCGATGAGCATAACGGTTAGTCTTTAATTGTAACAAGGTTCCAAAATTGTGTGTGCCAGTGAGTTCATCAAAAGGCTTTATCCACTCCTGATGAACTTCCAGTCCTCATCTTCAGTGATAGGCCCGTAGCTATAATCTCTTCCTCGGCCTCTCCTGGGCCTCCGCCTCACCCACATTTCTCTTCTCCCAAACCTGACTCCTCTCCTCTCCGTCCTCCTGTGTTAGAAACTGAAACAGCAGCACGGCCGAAAACCCTCAGCTCCACTGGCACCTTCACTCTGGCTGCTATCCTCACTCTCCCTTATTTCATAACAATAACAAGAATAATACAGTTTATTTATATAGCACATTTCAAATGACAAGCATAGACTCAATATAACTAAGACTTACTTGTCAGAAAGTAAATGTTCTCCCCTGAGTCAGAGTCTGCAGCAGGCGGCACAACTGTGACTTGGCGCTCATGTTCTCGTCTCACAATTTCTACTCTCACCAACGAGAGCTCTCACCGACTGCATTCTCCCCACCTGCCACAACGTGTCAAAGGGTTATGTACTAAATCTGAAAATTAAAATGAGCTAAACACAACTTATCTTAATTTTACACCTGACCTATTCAAAAACACAAAGGTTTTTATTTATTTATTGAAATTCACACCTGTATCTTCAAATGCTTATTATTGTACCCAACTTTTCCTTTACTAAAAAAAAGTCTGTTGGATTTACATAAAAATATATATGAATAAAATATATGCTGTTTTAAATGTTCTCATAACAAATCTTTAGAACACAATAAGAAATAAAACCTAATCATATGAAATTAGTATTAGGTTCTAAATGTTACAGTTTTGTCACAATATACAAACTCACTCTCTTTGAGACATCAGTAGATTTTTCACTCAACATTACAGCTTGGCTTTAAAAATGACGTGTTTTCAACATAACATAGAACTTATATTCAAATAAAATAGTTTTCAGCACTTCATGCTTCAGGTTTATTTTTTATATTCATACAGTGATGCTTTTCTTTTCACCACTCCATTAGATTTTCCAACAGCGGCTCTTAATCAAAGCTCACTTAATAAACTCATAGTAGTGACTAAAGACACTGGGGCTTCATTGAAACGCCTTGTAAAATTAGACTTTAGCTTGCTGCTAACAAGTTACTTGTGAACCACTGGACGAACAGCTGAATATTTCTCTGATAGGTACTTACCTTGACTTCACCTGACCACTGTCCTGTGGCAACGCCGTGTGAGATGTTTTGCCAAGACCCTTTAAAGGTAGTGAAATAAAACACATAGAATAAGTCCGAGTCTAAGTCCGAGTCAAGTCTCTAGTCCTTGTGTCTGAGAATAAACAAGTCAAGTTTGAGTCAGAGCCATAAAAAACCAAGTCCAAGTCCAGGACTAGAGTACACAAACAGCACAATGCTAACATTATTAAAAGTTATTGTATGAAGTGTAAAATGTTTACCTGATGGCAGATTTTCCAGGTCAAACAACAGCAAATATGGAACATGCCTCAAGACCAGCCGTTTTGAACAGCCCTGCCCCACTCCTGTATGCAGGCCATTAAAACAAAGTGGCTCTGCAAAGTAAAGAGTAGCCTATTTTACACAATATGCTTTCACAAAGCATTAGATGAACACGCTATTTAGACGGCTTTTTTACATTTAAATTGATCTAAATGAATGATTTATCTTCATGGCAGTGCATAAAGCATTTGCTAACCTTATTATTATCTTTGATAACACTTGTCTGTTCATGCTAAGGTCTGCCAAAACGTGCATCTACATGACTGCATTATAACTCTAGCCGTCATTTAAGATTACCTTTTATACCCTATTACCTTTAAAAAAAGCTCTCCAGGTTCTAGAGACCCAATAAGAAGACAAGAGTCCTAAGCAGCTGAGTCTTTAAAGCACTAAACTGGTATTAATCGATTATTGATGCTTATAGCGTAAGCTAGCTTGACGTCGTGCGTCAGTGCCATGGAAACAGAAGGTCCAGGTGGGGCTATATAAGGCGGCTCCAGTTAGAATTTTTCACTTCTCACTTGGCTTGTCCAGTGCGTTGCTGAACTGAGTTTCAGATTGACTTTTCCCAGAAAACCGAACGCTGCATACCACAGTATAATCTTCTCTTGGCAAAAATAAACATATTTTAATATTTTGGTATTATCATATGTTTAAGGTTTGCCAGATCCTCAGAAATGGCACATGCTTTTGACCTCCCGGTCATCTTGGATTTCTTTTCTGAAGGTAAGATAACTGTTTAATCAAATAAGACTGCATTAGGATAGTATTTATAATATTTTCTGTCCATATAACGTGTTTGATGTGTATTATGATAACCGTTTGGGTGGGAGTAGCTACCAAAGCTAAAAGGGTCAATTTAAGAAAAATATAGTTTTGTTATGAACTGACATTTACTCGACGATTTAAATATGTAGTAACGCTAAAAGTAGATTCAATCTGTAGTGAGTAATGCACACTTTAATTTTACCAGAGAATATGTCAGTAAATTATTGAGTTTTAGTTTCAAATTTCACAAATGTTGCAGTGAAAATCTTGGATAAAAATGGCGCGGAGTTAACGTTCTAAATTGGAATCCATTAAAAATGTTCATCTCCATGGAGACAGTACTTGTCCGTGTTTAACTGTCAGTAGATGGCAGGTGCATACCTGTGTATGTGTTGAACACTAACAACAGGAAAGTTAGACCTAAAACTGCAAATGTTGTGTTACAGAGTCATTTTCAATCAATTTATTTTAAAAGAAATAGATCAACTGTGGCATTGTTGCCTACTGCAGCCTACTGTACAATGAAAGAGAAAACAAAATATAATCCAACAATCAGTCTATTTTGAATTTCACTTTCCACTTCCAAATAAAGTTAGTCACATATAACAGCTGCATTTTAATAAAAGTATAACAGACAGTTTAAATGGTTGAAGTATAATAAGACAGACATGACAGTTGAAGTATTAAACCTGTGCTAATTAGTTTGTATGTTTCTGGTCTTTGATGTTTTAATAAAACAAAGACTATATTATTTTATTCTCCACTGAAGGTCTGGGTCCTGCCGGTTCTGCGGATAATCCTATTTACATCTTCTCGGACGAGGAAGACGTAGGTGAGTACACGAGCCACTCCAACCAGCTGATGAAGAGGAGGAAGATTGGGAGGAAGATTGGGATGATGATTATGATGAAATAGACTCTGGTTACGAGAGCCTTTCTGATAATCAAGAGGATGATGAAGAGGAGCAAGACAATGACCAGCAGTTTCCTCCGGAGGAGTTTTGGGATGGCTGGCGCCAGAGAGACCCTCCTGCTGAAGCTGAAGAACAGGTGAGTCGGCCCTGGCTCCCGTTCTTCAGCAACCGGCAGGAGTCCTCCGGCGTTCATCCTCTCCAGAGCATGCTTGAACATGTTTTCCGTCCTCCAACTCCTCCTCCTTCCTCCTCAGCGGATCCACCAAACGGTTCTTTGATGAAGAGGACGCTGAGGTGCCTTCCTCCAAGAGGCCACGTTTGGACCAGCCCGAAGAAAGCACAGACGGTCCTACTCCATCGACCTCTGCTGGGGCGTCTTCCCCAGTCGCTTCACTCGCTACTTCCACCCCAACCGGACTCGGACGACTCGGACTCCGACTGACTTCATCTTTGATTTGGCAACAACAACGCCAATATTTTACAACTTAAACTACAGCAGAAATGCTATGTGGGATTTTATTAACATTGAAAACAGAAACAAATACAGTCAACCTACAAAAGTAGAAGACTAAAGCTTGTACAAAAACTAATCTGAGAAACTAAACCTGACCAGTTTTACTTTTCCCAGGATTTCCTCCAAAGTACGCCTTGTACTTGTTTTGACGTTTAAGTGAATATATGCTTTATTCCTCCCACACTGGAGAACTGGTTCTGTATAAGACATAATTATTAGAGAGAGGGGGTTGTCCACCAACTGGAGGGTCGATGGTGCGAGCCGCCCTTCTCTGTTCTTGATATATTATTCTTAAAATTTAAATAAAGTAACGAATACTGTTACGGCCCAAAAGAGTCGAAAAGAGGACACAGGAAGCAAAACAGTTCATTTCAAAAATAGTTTTTATTCATTTAGTTTTAGACCTAATGTTTTTCTCTCTTTTATGTAAATAAAAGAGAATCCAAAAACCCTCCCGTGCCTGAAAAAATAAAACAGGAAAGTAACAAAGAAAGGAGGACCTGGTGAGCCGGCCAAACAGAACATAAAGGAAGGAGTGACCCGGGCCAACCCTGTACAGGGCCGTAGAAGCCGGTGCCAACTCCTCTACCACCCTACACAACACAACCCCTCATTACTAACCTGAACAAAATAAAGAGCGATAACTCAGACAGCCGGTCCCATCAGGCCAAACAAAAACCAGGCTAGGCTAACAAGGACTGCAGAGGCATGGAGCAAGCCGGCTGCGCAGCGTTGTCACCGGAACAGCTGAGGCGAGGAAGCGGCGAGCCAGCGAGAGCCTCCCAGGTGACCTATATACTCTGATGTTTGCTAGTTTGCTCAAAGGCTGTTTGACAACGAACAGTCCACACAAAAGTTCTCTTAGGATTTAAAGGTCAGTTAAAGGAGAGGCAACAGCAGAAAAATTCCTACAAAGACCCTGTAATAACCAACCATGGCTAAGTAACGTCGAAGCTCAGTGCGACTAGTTGGAATAGGAAACGAGACAATACTCTCCACCTTGGCCTGCACCGGGCGCACACAACCACCACCAACCACTTTACCTAAGTAAGTCACAGTTGCTTGGGCAAATACACACTTTGATAAGTTCACTGTTAAGTTTGGACCCAATAACACCGAAGGTGTTAAATATGCTTCACCCAGGAATCGAAACAAACTACCAAGTCGTCCAAGTAAGCCTCACAAAATGACAGACCCGACAGTATAATCCTAATCAACCGCTGAAATGTTGCCGGTGCATTTCACATGCCAAACGACATAACATTGTATTGAAAAAAATTATCTGGGGTTACAAAGGCTGAGACTTGTTTTGCACGCTCAGTGAGCGGCACCTGCCAGTAACCTTTCAACAGAACAGAACTTGGACACAAACGTAGCCCCACCCACTCGATCCACACAGTCCTCAATGCGAGGCAATGGAAAACAGTCCTGCTTTGACATTATTTACTTTCCTGTAGTCCGTGCAAAAACGATCTTCACCATTAGATTTTAACGCAAGCAAAACAGGGAGAGCTCCAAGGACTGTGTCCAAATTCAAGTCTACATCCTCCTTCCTTCCTACCTGGTTGAAGGAGGAGGGTCCTCCGACGACCGCAAAACCCGGAAGTCGGTGTTTGTGAATTTGGACAGCTTACCCTTCTTTCAGTTCCCTCCTACCCATTGCTCATTTCCTGTCGCCTAGCAACCGTGACAGCGCTAAGCTTTTTTTTTTTGTTTGCTCCGGTGAAGAGCTCATCGTTCTTTCCCCGGAGCTTTATAAAAACTTCTGTCTGCTCTTTCATCCCTGGAAGCGTTCAACAGCTTCAATCACTAACAGATTAGCTGTGTGTAAGGGGATATTACACAGGCTGTAAGGAAGAAGCTAGTTCTGAGTAATGTTTTTGGTATATAAACGTACAAATGTAAAAAAAAAAAAATACTTAACAAAATGTATGACAACCACTGAAAAAAACACGTATTTTTTTTAAAAGCCAGTTTTTAAAAAACGTACATCTAAAAGCATACTCCTCTCCCACTCCGCTACCGCTCACTTCATTGGCCATTACGCTCTGCCGAAAAGAATTATGGGATAGGTAGGACGGGAAAGGATCCACCACACCCATCCTTCCAATTCGGGGAAAAGGAGGACGTATTTGTGGGCCGCATTTGAAGGATCCTACGAATTTGGACAGCCTTCGCCGCTGCTGCGCTGACGTAACATCCTTCAAATGAGGACTCGAAGGATGCAGACCCTGAATTTGGACACAGCCTACAACTGAACTCTGCAATACCATGAGCTACCATATACTCAACCTGCCGCTTAAGACGGAACGTTTATCAGGACTGACTCGATAAGGGTGTTGTTTTATCGGCACAGTGTCACCAACAACAATGTCATGCATTAATATTGTGGTCTTCAAAGGTACATCAGAAAACAGTGACTTTGTCTCATTTAAAAATCAATTAAATTTTCACGCTGCAAATCAGGAAGGTGGGCCAAGTATGCAGGCAAATCCCTCAATACCTCAGAGTTTAGCAGTTTTCCATGAGTCAGCGCCTCAGACAGAACCCTGCCTCCATCATCATCGTGCGTAAAATAGTTCTCACTGAACTCCTGTCCCTGTCTTTAAGGCCGTTTTACCTCCGAGAGAGTTCCCAGATATTTGTGACTGTTATTTATATCCACCCTAAGGCTGATGCTAAGTCTGCAGCTAATATTGTTTTTAAAACTATAAATAAGCTTCAGCCAATCTCACCTGCTGTTTCCAATTTTATACTCAGCAATTTTATCCACTGTAATTTAAAGAAAACCCTGAACAGTTTTTATCAGTATGTCAACTGTCCAACACGTCACAATAAAACCCTGGACCTGTGCTACGGCTCCATTAAAGGGGCTTATATCTCGAAGGCCTCGGTGCTGAGGAGGGAAAAGCCTGTTAGGAAACAGGTAAAGGTGTGGACTGAGGACAGCTCTCTGGCGCTGCAGGGCTGCTTGAGTGCACAGACTGGACAGTGTTTCAGAACTCTTGTTCTGACATAGATGAACTGACTGATGTTGTCTGCAATTACATCTCCTTCTGTAAAGACTCAGTTCTCCCAAACAGGGAAGTCAAGGTTTATCCTAATAACAAACCATGGATTTCCAAGGACATGAAAGATCTGCTTATCAAAAGGAAAAGTGTATTTAACAAAGGTGATGTGAATGCAGAAAGGGTTGTGAGAAAGGAGATCAGGGCTGAAATTATAAAAGCCAAATTGAGATATAAGGATAAGATTGAGGCTGAACTAAGAAGTAACAACTTAAAAAGAACCTGGAATGGTATGAAAACAATGATTGGGTCACATGATAAAGTCAGCAGAGTTGCACTTGATGGTTTTAATTCTGACAAAGACTTGGCAGATGAACTAAATGTATTTTATACACGGTTCAACACAGTGGATTTTAATGATAAGATTGCCGACATCAGGGCAATGACTCGAGCCTCTCCATCAGTGTCTATTGAGGTAAACACTGTGGCTAAATTGTTCTGCCACACCAAACCCAAAAGCCCAGGGCCAGACAACATCTGTGGACAGACATTAAAAAAGTGTGCTTACCAACTTTGTGGCATCTTCCAACATATTTTTAATCTGTCTTTACTACAACAGAAGGTCCCCAAAATTTGGAAGCACTCAGTCATTGTGCCCTTGGCGAAGTGCAACACTCCTAAAGCCTTGAATGATTTTAGACCAGTTGCTCTGACCTCCTTGGTTATGAAAACTTTTGAAAAAATCATTAAAGACATGGTGCTACTGCAGGTCAGGGAACAGCTAGACCCATTGCAGTTTGCTTACAGGTCCGAGAAAGGAGTGGAGGATGCTGTCATCACACTGTTGCACTTTATTCTTAAACATCTGGATGGAGCCAAGACACATGCCAGACTTTTATTTGTTGATTTTACTTCTGCTTTTAACACCATTCAGCCATTCCTGCTGGCAGAGAGACGTATGGCTGATTTTAACCTTGATCTTAACTTGGTTGGTTGGATATTGGACTTTTATTAGACAGACCTCAGTGTGTTAGAGTGAATGGTATTTTATCTGATGTGCTCTATTCCTCTACTGGTTCACCCCAGGGCTGCTGTCTCGCCTCTTTTGTACATTCTGTACACAAACCAGTGTCGCAGTGTGTACAAGGATAGACACATTTTAAAGTTTGCAGATGGCTCTCTTATCCATCAGCCTGCTCAGAGGAATGAACAGGACCATGGGCCAGTCCTTAATGACTTTGTTCAGTGGTGTGACCATTCATTTTTACATATGAATGTGTTAAAAACAAAGGAAATTAAAATAGACTTCCGCAAATCACCACCTTGCCCCAGTGCCACTGTCATCAAGAATACAGACATTGACCTGGTCGACAACTACAAATATCTCGGAGTCATTCTGGACAATAAACTGTTTTGAGCCTTGGGTGGATGCGGTTTCTAAAAAAGTCCAACAACGATTGTACTTCCTGAGGAAGATGAACAGTTTTAACATATCCACTGAAATGATGACATTGTTTTATCGTGCTTTTATTGAATCGGTTTTATCCTTCAGTATTGCTGCCTGGTTTGGAAGCCTCTCCCTGACCAACAAAAACAGACTGGGAAGTCTGGTCAAAGTGGCCAGTAAGATTTCGGGAGGTCAGGCTCAGCTGAAGGACATTTACAGCCGACAGGTGCAGAGGAAGGCTGGTGCTATAGCGTAGTCCCAAGACCATCCCCTCAGAGGGGAATTTGAGCTGCTGCCCTCCGGCCGGCGCTACAGAGCTCTGGGCTGTAGGACTAAAAGATTAAATATGTTGTTTTTACCGACAGCTGTGAGGCACTTAAATGGCACCTAGCACTTTGTAATCATTTTGAACAACAATAATTGCTTGTTTGCACAATGTATTTATTCATGTTTTAATTCCATTTTGCACATTTTTATCTTGGTTTATTAGTGATTTCCATTGTTGATCCTGCTCTTGAGTTGTTGAAGTGTAATTCTATGTTGAATGTTTTTTAAGGAGCATGATGCTGCGAAATTAATTTCCCCAAGAGGGACAATAAAGAAAACTTTGAACTTTGAAACAAACAACCAGAAAAAACTAAACAAAATAGAAGCTAAAGCAAGGAAAGTGATGTAGTATTTCATCAAATTAACATTAAAAATAATAATTAAAAACAATACAGTTAATCTAGACGAGTTAATCGTCTAAAAGTTAAAAAATTCTGAGAAAATCTTTTCCCAGGATTTTCTCCAAAACACGCTTTGCACTTGTTTAAAAGTTTAAATAAATATACACTTCATTCGTCCCACACTGGGAGAACTGGTACGGTATAAGGCAGGTCATGAGTAAAAGGGGGTTGTCCACCAACTGAAGGGTTGATGGTGCGATGCCCACTTCCCCGTTCATGATAAATGATTATGTCAGGAAGTATTGTAATGCTACACAAGTGGGTAAAGACCGAGACAGTTCTTTCCAGAAGAGTTCTCTTGACTCCACTTAAACTGTGGAGAACATATTTAGAAAGAACGCTTAGTCCAAAGTAAATAGTGTAAATAATCCCCAGCTCTTCTCTTTATGTTTTTAAAGCCAAAGGTAAGAAATGTCTTTACATTTCTATCAACAATGTTATTTAATTCTTTTGACGTGAAGTCTCACTCCAGATTTGTCTTCTTTTCACATAAAAGTCTGTGACAGATAAAAGAAAGGTATCCAGTAAAATGAACAGCGCTGGATATAGTCACATTGTTATATTTTATACTGTCTAATGAATTATTTCTGTGGTTTTCTTTTCTTCAGAGATGGCTGCTGGCCTCACAGGTGTAACCTGTCCCGGTAAGTCTTGATCTGTAAATAATAACTAACTGTTTAATTCATATAAAAATATTTTTGACAATAATATCTGCACTTTTAGCATCCAGAAACCGAGAAGAAGTCTAATCCTGCCAGAGTGTGACCTGTCCCCAACATGATCCAGTTCAGGAGAAGAGAATAAAAGCCAGCAGAGTCCTGAGCCCCAACACAAGTGAGAAGTCCTTCTACCTCTAATCTAGTATCTCAGCTGTTGCACTGAAGTAACAGTTTGAACAGACATGCCTCTTGTTTTCTGTAGGAAACCTAAACATGCATTTTCTGATGACATCCTTGTCTGCTAAAGCCAGGAAGAACCCAGATCCTCAGAAACTGTTGTGGTAAGAAAAAAACTATATTGTATTTTTCTCTTGTGCTCCTGCAGCAAAAGGCTATCCACTAATAAATGTTTTGTTGTCATTGCAAAGGAAGGCTGCAGCACTGGGAAGGGTCCCGTGAAGCCAGTGGAAGAAGCCCACTCTTCTTCACATCAAGACTAACAAACAGTGCATCAGTGACTCCAGATGATACAACAGCACAAATGGCCTTTGATGAAGAGATGAAGCAAGAATGACTTGAAAACCAAACTGAATATTGTATTTATTAAATAAATGACATTATTTTACAAGTACAATCATTTTGTACTTATTTATAAAATCATTTCTGTTTAGGTCTTTTAGTAAACATTGTCTCGCTACTTAAATATATTTAAATGTAGCCGAGCTATAAGACATCATTGATTAGATTATTTATGTGGCTTAAACCGTGAACACCACTGACAGAACCACACAAACCTTTCTGCTCAAAGAAGATTATTTCAAAAACAATGATTGAGCAATGATGAATACTGCTAGAAAAAGCTATTACAAGAAATTGTGAAATAGTGGAAACAACAACAAAGCAAAACTGGCACAGAGGTCAAGACTTCAATAAGAATTGTTGGACGAAACAAATACACATTTAAGGCTACACAAGTTCATTCTTTAACAAGACAAAAACTGAATATGTTTTATGGGTAATTATGTGCTTCACAGGCATTTTTGCCTTAAATATAAAAATACAATGAAACAAAGTGACAAAATGTCTTGCTTGAGATACTTTTTAAACAGTAAAGAATAAGTCCACCAGTTCAAAATGAGGAGAAAATAATTTCCTGTTTCTTTTACACACTGTTGCCAGCATTAAATAACTGTAGCAACTGTAATGCAAGATAAAATAAAAATAAACTATTTAGTAGATTGTGTTTCTTTGAGTCTTTATCCAGGTTTTTGTTCCTTTATGACTTTCTTGCTTTTGGGTTTGACCTCTGGAGGTTTGGGGTTCAAACATGGCCTAGACCTGGTCCGATCAGAATGCGGCTCATCTCAGGATCCGGCGAACACCCTGGGCAGAGATGGACTTTGCTCGAGTGGAGAGGGACCAATCCTCCAGCAGGTTAGGCTGGGGTAGGACCTCATGGCGTCTGTAATGTGTGCTGCTTCCTAACATGGGGAGGTGGATGTGGTCATTACTGAGGTAGCAGCTGCAGTGGGACAAGACAGAGCCATGTGGCGGGACTGCCTCCACGGCGCTCTGAAAGGTTTTAAGGATACAGTCGCTTTTAAACTTTTCCTTCTTCTGCCGGGATTCCACATTCTTCAGATGTCGTCCATTATTATCTGTTTTCTTGTGTGTGCTAGTCCTCACAGAAAGAAAAGTCACATTGATTACAGCTGTAACATGTCACTGACGTCTCTATAAGTCAATTAAATATGACTCACCTGTACCAACCCTGTCCTGTCACGGTCAAGTCTCTGAATCAGCTCCTCTATCTGGTACCGATCCTATTTTTGTTATTTCAAAGTGTTTTTATTGTTTTAAATGTACATAACACAAACAAACCAACAAACATTCTCTTATGTTATTGTTATAATAATTTTAATTCTTATGTTTAGAGTTACTGGGGCTTATAGTTCTCCTCAGGTCATGTCAAATTCATGTCATGTCCTTCGTGCTAATCCAAGCAGGAAGTAGACATAACAAGACTGAAACATGGCTTGTCACGGACTTCTGCACCTGGACCATTGTGAACGCCTCTCACTAAGGACGTCACTGTGTTGTATATAATCCCATGTTTTGTTTACATCTGGGAGCAAACCTGTCACTGTACCCTTGTACTGTGTGTCTCTTTGCTCATCCTTGCAAGGATTAAAACTTGACCATTGCTTGTTAAATTATAATCGGTCTCCGTGTCTCTCTGGTTAAATATATGGATATAAAATATTCCTATAACATTTGGGGCTCGTCCGGGATATCAATATCTGATGTTTCTCATGCGGAAAAGTGAAACTGACGGCACGGGGAAATGCACAAAGCATTTCTCTGTAAGTCCTGAGACTATTGTTTTTAAATAGTACGGGCCAGACCTTCACTATCTGTGTGTGAGACTCAGTGACGATATCTGAACAAAGAGAGGAAAAGAGAGAAAAGAGAGGAGACATTCAAAGACGTCCGGCTGAAGAACAACTGGACCATTGGAATTCTGATTCAGGTAACCAGCTGGTTTAAAATTTTATTTTTGTGTGAATGGTGAATGGAACGAACAAACCTTCCGGAAGTAGTGGTTTGGGTTACTTCTGCTGGTTCGGTGATTGCATGTGTTTATCTGAGAATATTTACATGTGATTATCATATTGGTAGAAGAACGCTGGACACTGTCCGTCCGTGGACGGAGGGAAAAAGCGTGTGTTTTGTGTCAAGACCTTACCTATAAGTGTAAGTGAGGCCATAACGGGACAAGTTTGATGTTGATCGGTGTTAAAGTCTGTAATCTTGCTGGATTGTAAGCTGTCTAGATACCTGGTGCTCTGTAAGTTTTTATGTGATTCTTGAAACTGAGTCTTACGTAGGCCACGTATCATTCTATGCGAGATGGGATTAATAACTACGATGAAGGGCATGAGGTCTGGATGTAGCTGGTCCGGTGAGGGCAAGATTTGATACAGATCAACAACACGGGTCCTAACGCGCCGCGTTCTCAAAGGCTGGCCTTTACCTCTGAACGCCGGTCATGCAAGGTGTGTTGGACACACAGGTAACTCGAGTATGGACTATTATCGAGATTCTTAGCCTAACACCTTTAAGTGAGATACATAGGTCCGAAGTCTATGAGACTTGGAAACGCAGGCCTGCTTTGAAGTGTTCACTGTGTGATGCAGTGAGATAAAGCCCACAGAAGTAAGTGGCTTTAATGAAGTTTATCTAACCTGAAGGGTTAGTGAGATAAAGGCTGAGTAAAAAGTGTGGTTGAGAGAGTGATTGTGATGCGACTGTGGATTGAATGCAGATGATTTTATTGAAGGAAATTGATTCAGTCTGAATAATGAGAACTAACTTCAGTCAGCCTGAATGTGAAAAAGAATTAACTTAAAGCTTAAGCTTAGATAAGTTAATGTGACTCAGAATCTGATCCATCTGAGGAAAAATAGCAAGTAAGAAATACGTATTTCTGTATTTATGTAAATTACAAATACCTGCATGCGAGGAGTTAATTAGAAAAACAGTAACAGAAAATCTAACATTGTGACACAATTGTTTGGTTGATTTAACCTTATTTTGATCCATCTGAATAAGAAGAAAAGCCTACGAAAGAGAGGGGCTTATACTTTTGAGAATAATATAATGTATAATGTTAACCTAAAGTTAAAAGCAGTTAAAAAAAAGCTGTGTATTAGGATTAATGTTGTATGAATTGGCGCCATTGCTGAATGTCTAATGTCTAAGAATGTGAACATTAACAAAGGGTTAATGGTTTTGTAGAAAAAGTTCGAGAACTGACTTGAAAGCAGTAATTTAAACAATTACGAGAAAGAAAAATGGCTTAAAAATAGCTTATGGAAGATATTTTTCTAGGCTTCCGTGTAACAGAGGAGAGAGGGAGAAGCCATTTTGTGAAAAGAAAAATGAGTTTTTAAAAAAAGAAAGGTACACATGGACTTCAAAACACTAATCATTTGTATTTTTCTTTTATGTCCTGTGAGATTTTTAGGTCTCGGCCTCTCCGCTCAAACCAGTGCACCTCAAACTCCCTGTGCCTCTCCCACACACACCTGCTCCTTTCGGCTGACAGACGCTGCAGAAAGACAGCAGCAAAACAAACGGTAATGTAAACATATTCCAGACAAATGTTTATCTGTATTTATTTTAAACTGTATCTATTGAGAGAGACCAAAGAGGAATTTGTAAATTAAAGTTGGAAATTGTGCGAAACTTGACCTTAATGTGAATGTAATGTATTTTTCCGAGGAAAAATGCACCATTGGCCATGGTTGCCATGGA
The DNA here is from genome assembly GCA_024349245.1 of Neodontobutis hainanensis. Lineage (NCBI taxonomy): Eukaryota > Metazoa > Chordata > Actinopteri > Gobiiformes > Odontobutidae > Neodontobutis > Neodontobutis hainanensis. The sequence continues at coordinate 86,883 of JALDNG010000672.1, forward strand.
GACCGGGAGCGGGGCTGTGGTGGGCGTGGCAGAGGAGAGGGCACTGAGAAGAGGAGAGGAGGCCGACACTGGGTCCAGACAAGAGAGGACCTTTGACTGACCCTTGAACAGGTCAGAAACATAAACACATATGCACACAAACAGACATCTACAGAAGGTAAATGTGCTTTGAATTTTTTGAATTATGAGATAAAGTTTATAAATAGTCTGTTAAAGAACAGATATTGTATTACGTTTGTGTGACACAGCAGAGAGGAGATTAAAGATTTGACGACATATATATATATTTTGTTCCAAATGTTTCCTCCTGTGAGCCTTTGGGTCTCCGCCTACCTCGACAGCAGCGTGCCGTCCCACGACTGTCCAAACCCCCCCCCCGCCACACTCCTGCGACCCAGCCGCTGCACCAAGGCCTGAAGGGGTCTGCCCAATGCGCAGCGATTCGGACACTAAGGCGGTAAGATGCCGAGCACATTTTGAAAATGTAGTGTAATATGCACTGAATTTAACAAAAGAAAGAGGTTTTTCTCAATGACACAAAGTCTGAAATGAAAACTGATTATGTTGTTTTCTCCGAGGAAAATGCACAAATTCCTATGGTCACCGGAGCAGGCTGGGCGCTGGATTGGAGGTGTTGGGGGTGCGGCGTGACGAGGGGCGGAGCGAAGTGTGGAGGCCCAGACCCGGACCACAGCAGGAGCAACACTGAGCAACACTGACTGGACATTAGGAGTTAAGTCATCTACACACACCAGATGACACTTAAAACACACACAAAGACAGAACACGGAGGTGAAAATGTTAAAAGATCCGAAACCTTGGATCCAAAATAAAAGTATTGATTAGTATTTTGCAAAACAAGGGTATGTATCTATTAGTACGAGAACTAATAGAGGTCCTTAATATCAGTGTGGTTCAAAAACACGATATCACGTTTATGAAAATGTTCACTTTGTAATCAGAAGAATTTAAAAATGTGTCTTGAAGTGAATTGTGCAGTAGGTATTTCCCTAACAGAGAGAGTTTTTCCTCTCCCAAAACAAACCTTGTTTGGGAACACAGGAGTTTTTCACAGAACGGAGCGAGAGATGTTTTGGTTTTTCCGTTTTTGTTTTGGTTTTGACGTTAGCTCCACAATCATTTTGTGTGGGAGCCTTTACATCCGATTCAAAGTCTAGGAGACTTATTTAGGAAACAGTTTGACCTTCTGAAAGGTCTGTGGGAAAAATATAGCCCACCTTGGGATGTAATTTAATTTTTGGTACGACCATGTTGTTTTTAGAATCAGAAAACTAAATGACAACTGAGGTTTGAGTATTGTTTGAGAAAATATTGTCTAAGTAAGTAGAGAAACTGAAATGAAGACAGAATAAATAATAACCAATGGGTTTTTGAAATGGTAATTTCTAATAAAGGTATATATCTAAAACTAAATAATAGATGCTAAAAGTAGTCATCTTTACAGTAAAGTTTTAAACGGCAAGGTAAATGTGTAATCTGGGAATTGAAAACGTATCTATATGTTAAAACATATGTTAAAACAATCTTGAAGGATTGGAGGTGGTTTATTTAAAAAGTTTAAGTTAAAGTGTTAACTGTAAAAATGGTTAAAGTTTGAGAGCATAAGACAAAGTGCTCACTGGGTTTAATAACTGCTTGAAGTGATTTAAAGAGAAAAAGTTTTGATGAATCTGATTTAAGGTTGGAACAGACTAACACAAAGAGTCTGTCCTTTTGAACAGAATTGAATAATATTTTTGGTTGAACTTTGGAGGTGTTTATGGAAAACACTGAGTGAAATCTTTGGAAACTAAAGATTAAAATTTTAAGAGGTTTAATCTTTGCATGTTTTAAATTAACATTACTAACTATTACTAAGTTCAATGGTGGTGAATGTGAATAAATGAAGAGACGTGGTTCGTTTTATTTATTGAACACCTGGTGTTGAGACTGAGTTTTACAGAGACAGTGTGGAACAAGTCTAGACTGAACAAACCCCTGAAGAATTGTTATTATAAAGGGTAAATGCAGAGAAATTAACACAGAACTTAGTTAATTTTATAAAAAAAAGTTGTTTTTTTTAAACGACAGTCACATGGTGATGGAGTTTTGGAGGAGAGAGAGACGAGGTGTTTGAGCAGATAAGGTTAACTCCCAAGGGAGGGAAGAGTTTTGTTTTTGAGGATTTTATTTCTAAAGGAATTACTTTGAGGTGATTGAATAATATTCTGAGGATTTTCTAATTGGATTGAAAATTTAAAGTCTTTGGCTAAAAGTTCTGTGACGATAGATCATGAGAAACTGGTGCTGATCTATTTTAAAGTTGTTTATGTTTGCATCAACTGAATAAAATATTACTATGATTGGATGATACTAGTTACAGTTACAGGTAAAGACCTACAACTAATGGTAACTAAAATTAAAACTGAACTGAACAAAATTAAGTTTTAAATATAACAGAAACAACAGTGATGCTGTTTGGAAAACATAAAGAAGACAAATAATTAGAAACGATAATTGATAGACTGAAATTTTAAAATGATCAATGGCACTGGCCTTTCATTTTATGATTTTATGTTTATTGTTTTAATTTTTTTATTTTTGTTTTGAGCCATGGGTTTCCCAGGTCTCAAAAAGAGAGGAGAAGAAGATTTAAACTGTATTAAAGTGAAGAGGTGATGCGTGTAAAAGAGTAATGTAGTAATGTGCTAATAAAGTTAAAGAGTTTAAATAAAAATAAAGAAAGAAAGAAAGTTGACATGAAGGACCGTTCTGGAGGAGCACTGTTTGATCTGATTGAACCTTTCAGATTAAATTAGATTTCCAGCAGACCATATCTGTGGAAACAGGGTTTATCTGTGTTTCATTTTTATGGTTTGATCATTTTAAGAGCTTGTATGGTTTCGCTTTGACGAAAGCCTGAAGGGCACTTTCTATGGGTCTAAAAATGTCAGAGAACGTTTGATTTGTTTGTTTGTATTTTGTTTTGATGGAAGCCAACCACAGCAGGTACCGGCTTAGAAAAGAAGATTTGACAATTAATATAGCCACCAGTAAGAGCTAATATTAACATAGTCTTTGAACTTATAGTTGTCTTGGAGTACACCTGGAGTACACCTGTGAGCAGGGCTAGTGACAGGACGTACTGTAACACCTCTCTGAACCTGACAAACTGAGAGATCAGGGACAGGTGCAGTGCAAAGCAGAAGTTTGGAGGTTTTATGAGAGTAAGACCATTAGAGCATCATTGCATGCTTACCGGAAACATGCGTCCTTAAAGGATCATCGGTTTATGTTTGTGCACATACAATGTGACGGAGAACATCGTGAGTAGAACCTCACACCTTAGGAACCAAACAGAAGTTCCATCAGGTTTATTTGAGATTTACATCGACAAGAGGGGGGTCCTTCAAGGTTTCCTTAATGAATATAAGGCTAAAATTAAATTAGAATTGAATTTATGCAAATGTGGAATTAAATTAATTAGAGTTATAACAAACAAAGGTTTATGAATTGCACGAGAGATGCTGTAACTGTGAATTGAGGCTGGAGATGAGTTGGACCTGGTCCAAAGACTGGACAGAACAAATAGCACTGAGCTGCTTTGAGCTGAAAAGGTGGGATCTACAACAGGATTTCATCCAAGGTAACACAGGTCTAGTTAACAGCATAACTAAAGCCTTTGAGAAAGAGCCTCACACTCTGCAGAAGGATTGGCAGAGTATTCTGGAATAGAGTAAGTGATTTTGACATGGTTTTAAAAAATAGATACAAAATATTTTGAAAGTGACTGAGACTTTAATTATGTATTGAGATGTACTTTCATGTCTTCCATGTCTTATAACTTTTGTTTGTGTTGATTTCCATGTGTCCGGAGCTTGTTGGTGAGATTGATGGATGTGGCCATTGCTGGGTCAACATTCCTGGACATGCACCTGCCCAACGACTGTGGTCGAGGCTTTGACCTCAGATGAACACTTTGATATCTGAGGGACGTTAACGTTTGCATGTTCACCAACGGGACAACAGCTCCAGGACGGATCATACTACAGTCCTAAGGGCCGTATGGTTCATTGAAGTTATGATGCTTAAGAGAATTGATTTTAATCATTAAGAATGTGCATATGTCTCACTCCATGTGTTTTTATTTCTGTGACAGGGACAGGCCAGAGATCTTGAGTCCGATGGGGCGACCAGCTTAAAGTCCGATGGGCCGACCAGCTTAAACTCTGGCATATTTTTCTACGCTATTTTGGAGTGACACTGTGTTTTGATTTATGGACTTTTATGAATTTGATTTTGAAGAATCAGTGCATGACTCTGTGGAGTCCCATTTGATTGTAAACATATCCCGTATAATCATTTTTGTCTTTGATTTGAAATGTGTTTGAGATTCAGTTTTGGGATTACATATAGTTAATGCTTGATGTTTGTGTGTTGACGCCGCCTTGGGGCAAGGGGTGGACAAAGACTTTTTCCCAGCGTTAGGTCAAATGGTCAAGTGTACTTAGGCTAGGTCAGATCCCCTGCTGGGTTTTCGCTTTGTCAAAAGTAAACAACTCACACTCAAGCTAGTAGATTGTTTATGCTAATTATTATCAGCATAAAGAGGGGGGAATGTTATAATAATTTTAATTCTTATGTTTAGAGTTACTGGGGCTTATAGTTCTCTTCAGGTCATGTCAAATTCATGTCATGTCCTTCGTGCTAATCCAAGCAGGAAGTAGACATAACAAGACTGAAACATGGCTTGTCACGGACTTCTGCACCTGGACCATTGTGAACGCCTCTCACTAAGGACGTCACTGTGTTGTATATAATCCCATGTTTTGTTTACATCTGGGAGCAAACCTGTCACTGTACCCTTGTACTGTGTGTCTCTTTGCTCATCCTTGCAAGGATTAAAACTTGACCATTGCTTGTTAAATTATAATCGGTCTCCGTGTCTCTCTGGTTAAATATATGGATATAAAATATTCCTATAACAGTTATACAAGGCATCACTATCCACCAGCCTCACACTTTGCAGACATTATCTCACATATCCCCTTTCGCGCAGATTTGCATCCAAAGTTATCTAAAGCATACTGAGAATGAATACAGAACACAACAACAAAACAAAACAAACAAACAAACAAACAAACAAAAGATATATTTATACTCTATTAACAAATAAAAATAGAAATTAAAAAGGGGGAAGGGGAGATGAAAACCTAATTTTGTTTTAATCTAAAGAATTAGCATCAAATGCATTTTCATAATAATCCAAGAAAGGTTGCCATACATTCTGGAATCTTTCTGCTGAGTTTTGGACTGTAGTTCTTAACTTTTCAAGCTGGACGAAGGACATAATTTCGCACACCCAACGTGAGTGTTTTGGAGGTGAGGGAGATTTCTAAATTGTAAGAATTAGTCGTGCTAACAGTGTAGAAAATACTATTAATTGAGATTGGCCTCTTGAGACCCAACTTTAGTGTGTACCACCCCAAATATTGCAACGATAGGATCTGGATCAATATTCTTTTACAAATGTCAGTGAATGTATTAAATAACTCAGACCAGAATATTCCTATGCTTGGACATGACCAGAACATGTGAGCCAAAGAAGCAGGGGCTTGGTGACTACGCGTACAGTTGGGATCAACATTAGGATATATTTTGGCCAGTTTGGTCCTAGAGAGGTGCAGGCGATTAAATACTTTGAATTGTATCAACCTGTGCCTAACACAGATAGACCATGTGTATATTTTAGTAACAAGACTATTTAGAAACATTACTCAATATCCCTGTGTCCATGGAATAAAAAAAAAAAAAAATAGGAAATCAAGTTATCAATACTTTTAAAGCGTATGTTAGAAAACGATTCTGAGTGAAACATGAAAAACAAAGTAGACATAAATTATTGCATATAAAGAAAAGTAAAATAATATATAAATAATTACATACATAGATATATAATAACACTAGGCCTGCTTTAAAACAGTCAAATTATCCATACTTGTTTCCTACATATATTAGAAGACAGTTCTCAAAGGTAAAAATAAATAAATAGAATGAAATAAAAATAAAATAACATATGCAACTAGACATCAGTACGCCCACTGTCCAATGTCCCTGAACTGAGCCAATGTCCCATGACATTACACTGCAGCAAAATTGATCCCCAACAACAGTTGGTTCACTCCAATACTCTGGTACCCATCCTAAAGTAGTGTTGATTGCTGTTAACGAAAACAAGTATTAAAGACACATTCAGGCTTGCTTTTAATTACTATATGAATTCTGTATGTCTTTGGGTAGTGCTGTTGACAAAAAAGTAAGAAACACATACATAAAATATCATGAAATTGATTCTAAAGGCTAAGATGAAAATGGCAAACCTGCAAAGCCTTTCTGAATTCAAGAACTGGAACTTGCATTGTGCCATCTTTGTCAATGTTTCAGAAGAAATCCCAGAGTAGCTACATGCACTCATCTAAATAATCCTTAAAAACTTTTGAAGAAGACATATTTATTTAGTTATTATCCAAAATCACAGAGGCTAGTTCATCTGGTAGTAGCTGTTGTTGAACATGTAGAGCAGTGGGATTGGGAGGGACAGTGGGGGGTTCTCCCATTCTTATTTTGTGGGTTGCAGTCTTCAACTTCCTCGAATGAAGAAGAAGTCTGCGGGCTACAGAGCCTTTTCTTATAGAGCCCCATTTTTATGGAATGGGCTCCCGGTGGAAGTGCAGCGAGCTGACTCTGTTGAGGTTTTCAAAACATACTTATTTCACCAAACGCATGGAGACTGACTCATCATAGGGTTAGGTTTACACTGGCTGTATCTGTAGGTACACACTCAACCGCTCATATTATTATTACATCTGCCTAGTTTTCAGTAGTATTTAGCACTTTTTCTCCTTTCTACCTCCTCCTAGGGTGGACGCAAACCTCTCATCTGCTGGGTGATGTGTACCCCCCATCCCCGGACTCTGCTCCAGTACGAGGTCCCCCAGCTCATCTTTCATCTACCTTGATGTTGGCTGAGGTCCCATCCACCTCACACACACACACACACACACACACACACACACACACACACACACACAGACACACAGACACACACACACACACACACACACACACACACACACACACACACACACACACACACACACACACACACACACACACACACACACACACACACACACACACACGCACACACACGCGCACACACACACACACACACACACACACACACATACACGCACACACACACACACACACACGCGCACACACGCGCGCACACACACACACACACACACACACACACACACACACACACACGCGCACACACACACACACACACACACACACACACACATACACACACACACACACACACACACACACGCGCACACACACACACACACACACACACACACGCACACACACACACACACACACACACACACACACACACACACACACACACACACACACACACACACACACACACACACACACGCACACACGCACACACACACACACACACACACACACACACACACGCACACACACACACACACACACACACACACATACACTCACACACACACACACACAGACACACACACACACACACACACACGCACGCACACACGCGCACACACACACACACACACACACACACACACACACACACACACACACACACACACACACACACACGCACACACACGCACACACACACACACACACACACACACACACACACACACGATTTTTTTAAAATATATATTTTTAACTGTCCTGGACACATTCTTGCACGGCCTGTCCGTCCTGGGAGTGGATCCTCCTTCTGTGGGTCTCCTGAGGTTTCTCTGTTTTCCGGCTGGGTTTTTCTTTAGGAGTTTTTCCTCACCCTGATGGAGCGCCTAAGGACAGGGGATGTTGTCTAGTGCAGTCTGTTTAGCCCTTTAAGGCGGCTGTTTTTGTGATATATGGCTAATCAAAAATGAATGTCTTGTCTACCTTTAGTTGAACTGCAAGTATGAGTCACTAAAGAAAGTAAGTTACAAATCTGAAAACTGTGGGAGCCAAGTTGACACATGACTGGGATTTTAGTTTTGTGCATGATTTGCGAGTCTGTTACGATCCCCGCTAAACAAATGGGACCTGAACATAAAGTCAAACCACACAAAGTGTAAGGCAACACAAATCAACAATTTATTAATTAAACAGAGGATTTAAAGTAAAACAACAAACCGTTAAAACAGGACCACTCGCCCATCACCTAAAAGAACTAACTGAAAACATAAAAGAGGAGCTGAACGCGTCTAAACTGCCCCTGGCATCGACAGCAGCACAAACAGGAGGCGGAGCCCAGTTGGAAACACGGAGCAAGATGCAGGCACCAACATCCTCCTTATAAAGGGTAGCAGCCAATCAGGAGCCGAGATCAGACACACTACTCCTCCTGCAGGTGGAACACACAGACATTTACATGCATATGTAACACCCTCACCCAAAAACACTGAATATGTTTGAAGAAAAAAACTGCTCACATCAAACTATTCAGTTTAAATTATACATAAGTATATAGGCGGGACAACTCATCCGCGATTACGTTCTTTTTACTGCGAATGTGTTGAATTTTTATGTTGAACGATTGAATGCGCAGACTCCAATTCATAAGGTGACGATTTTTATTGCGCATGCGGTCTAGGAACACTAAGGGATTATGGTCCGTAAAGACAACCACAGGCACACAAGAGCCACCCACATAAACCTCAAAGTGTTCCAGAGCCATTACCAGTGCCAGTGCTTCTTTTTCCGATGGTGGAATACCACCTTTGATGTTTATCAAGATTTTTTGAAAAAAGGATACCAGATGTTCAATGCAATCAGGCCCATCTTGTAGGAGAACAACATCGATGCCAAAATCACAAGCATCAACGGCCAATTTAAACGCTTTGGTCAAATTGAGGCGCAGCTAGAACGGGAGAATTAATTAGCAAACTTGCTCAAATACAGTTTGACAACCATCAGTCCAATAAAAGTCCACTTTAGGGCTGAGGAGGTCAGTCAACGGCGCAGCAATGGCAGAAAAGTTTTTAGCCCCTGTAATAGCCTACCATGGCTAAATAACAACTGTACAGTTGGTGGGAACAGGGACAGCGAGAATCGCCTCAACCTTAGCTTGAACTGGACACACTTGACCTCCTCACCATTTTTACAAGATAGGTCACTGTTGCTTGCCCAAACTCACATTTTGTCAAGTTAACTGCTAATGCACTGTAATGTGCTCCACCCACGAAGACAAACAAACAACCAAGTCATCAAGGACCCCCATCAAGGCTTCACAAAAGACAATCCAGACAAAACTACACGCATAAGCCTCTGAAATGTGGCGGGCTCATTACACATGCCAAAGGCCATAACCGAATACTGAAGGAAGTCATCAGGTGTAACAAAAGCAGATATTACTTGGCACGTTCAGTTAAAGGGACCTGCCAATATCCTTTTAGTAAGTCTAGCTTTGTCACAAACCTGGCAGCAACATGATCCACGCAATCCTCCATTTGTGGAAGAGGATAACAGTCAGTCTTTGTTACACCATTAACTTTCCTGAAGTCTGTACAAAAGCGGCTACAGCTTTTTTTGGCTATGCCATACTGCAGCATATACTCCACCTGTTTTTTCAGACGGCCACGTTTGTCTGGATTAACCCGATATGGATGCTGTTTTATAGGCCTTTAATCACCTACATTAATTTAATGACAGAGCACATGCGTCTGAGAGGGCACATCAGCAAACAATGACCTATTGGACTGAATTACATTCACCATTTCATTCTGCTGAGAATCTAAAAGGTGGAACAACAAAACTGACAAACTTTTTAAAGCCTCCGAGTTGGAAATTTTACCCTGAGTCAAAGCCCGGACCACGAGTCATTTTCAATTTCAATACCAGCCGCCAAACTAACTCACGGCTCGGAGCGTTCAGCACCGGACAGCTCCGAAAAGCCTGCAAAAGAATACGGGTCTCAGTGTTTTCAACCCGAGCAACGCTGCAGACTCTTTAGCGTCTGCAATCACCAAATACGAGTCATTTCGGTCATAAAAAGATTTTAACCTGTTCACATGGCAAAGGCGCAGCCACGCCGGCGGTCAGGTGTAAAAATCAAGTAGTCTCTTTCACCCAGTTTCTTTTTCACAACATAACATTACCTCAGGCAGTAAGGGTTGGCAGTAACACATCCAGCACCAGCAGTGACAACAATCTCTCTCTGAACGTGGAGAAGACGAAGGAGATTGTTGTTGACTTCAGGAGAGCGCACACTCAGCATGTTCCTCTGACCATCAACGGTGCGACTGTGGAGAGAGTGAACAGCACCAAGTTCCTGGGTGTGCACATCGCAGAGGACCTCTCCTGGACTGAAAACACAGCAGAACTGGAGAGAGCATCCTGTCGAGCTGCATCACTGTGTGGTACAGCGCCTGCAACGCGTCCTGCCGAAAGACTCTGCAATGCACAGTGAGAGCAGCTGAGAAGATCATTGGTGTCTCTCTTCCCTCCCTCCAGCAAATTTACAGAACACGTCTCATCTGCAAAGCCCTCTCCATTGCACGTGATCCCACCCACCCATCACACAGCTTCTCCAGCCTGCTGCCATCAGGGAGGAGAGGACCAGCAGACTGAAGGACACCTTACTCCACCAGGCTGTCAGGGAGCTGAACTCACTCCTGAACCTTTTCTGCCCCAGGCACCACTGAACTATGACCCCTACCCACACTAATATATGATGACATGCACCAGTCACTTTGTGCAGCATTGGTCTGCTCACGACCTCATTCTCCATGGAACTGCCATCATTCCACTACATCATCAGTCAGTTAAATAACTGCTCTTGAGCCCACTTCAATCAGACTTAATAAGCTTTTGTTTTTGCACTAAAAAACTTTTATCTGCACTGTTGCTCACTTCATTGATTTGCACACTGCCTTTTGCCTTGCGCTGCTTTATTTTAATTTATTTAACTTTATTTTTGATTTTATTATGCCTTTATTAACATTCTCTTAGTGTATAATTGTACAGTTGTATTTACACTTTATATTTTGATCTAGATTTTTTAGGCTTTAATGTTAATGTTATCTGTGTGCACCGGGGTCTGAGTGTAACGCAATTTCACACAAAAGCTCTAATTCGCGCATGCGAATCTGTGTTTGTTGCTCCAATTTCTTTGTCTCCAACATATTCATATATTGTAGCTCCTTTTCCTTTAAAGCAAGACGCTCTAATTCAACTTCTAGCTCTTTTAATCTAACTGCTTCATCTGCCGTACTACTAGAGTAAGATGTTTTAGGACCTTTAGGTTTGTTGTGTATCAGTGTCAACGTCCCATGCTCTACCAAAGCATTATAAAGTTGAGTCTTTACGGTAGCCTTCTTAGCTTGCTTTGTGACAACAATGTCATCATGTTCAGCAACTAGCAAGAGATCATCTTTTTGACACCGATCCAAAACCTCCAAAGTGGGAGCAGAAACAAACTCATCCAGGTTATACTCCATGTTTTAACCCAGAATCAGGCCAGCCACAAGACAAAAAGAAAAAAAGTAAAACAACAAACCGTTAAAACAGGACCACCTCGCCCATCACCTAAAAGAACTAACTGAAAACATAAAAGAGGAGCTGAACGTCTAAGCTGCCCCTGGCATCGACAGCAGCACAACCAGGAGGCGGAGCTTAGCCGGAAACACAGAGCGAAGCAGAGAGCGAGAAGCCGGCCTCAACATCCTCCTTATAAAGGGTAGCAGCCAATCAGGAGCCCAGACCAGACACACCCCACTCCTCCTGCAGGTGGAACACACAGACAATTACATGCATTTGTAACAGAGTCCTTTGTGCTCAAGTCCGAGGCAAGTCTCAAGTCCTTGTGTTTGAGAATAAAGGAGTCCAAGTTTGAGTCAGAGCAATAAAAATTAAGTCCAAGTCCGAGTCGAGGCAAAACTGATCTTGATGACTACTCCATCTCTGCCCACAACACCAATGCCCTGCACAAGAAGGGCCAGAGTCCTCCTCCTTCATCCAAGTCATCCCAATCTAAAAATGTAATTATATAAAATATCAAAACAATCCATCAATATGGCTTACAAGCAAATTGAATCACAGAAATGGCTGTAATTGAGCTGGTTGAAAAATAACATCTACAA
>JALDNG010000673.1:0-96849 GCA_024349245.1 Neodontobutis hainanensis
TTTTCAAAAATATTTTCCATTTGGGCTAAATAGTTTGTTTAATTAAAAGCGTTAAAAAATGCCCACAAAGAGTAATGGTCTAAAAAAAAACATAATCAGAGGAAAATGTGCAATGCCTTTTTGCAATGATTAACAAAATGGGGCAAAAATGTGGGATTGCATTGGTCTAACACTAAACTCAAAGCTAGAAGTTTAAGCTCTAAACATAACATGTAATAACATGTCTTGCGGTGTCAAATTTATTGAATTATACTTTTTGGATATACTGAAAACAGGAAGGTATTGTTGTGTTAGGTATTTCCTGGAATATGGCTGCATCTCACAAGAAGAAGAAAAGCATCCTTTAAGAAAATATCATCCTTTATTGTAATCACTGCGCAGCACCGACCAGCCATACCCAAGTGTCTTTCAAATGAGTGATGAGCGAAGCGGGTCATTCTTTTGCTACATGCATGTTCCTGGCCACATTAGAAAAAAAAACATATTGTTTTTGCTAAGATTACTATTATTATTATTATTACATTTACATATCTGTTTAGTCATTTAGCAGATGCTTTTATCCAAAGCGACTTACAAGTGAGGAAAACAATGGAAGCAATTTTTACAACACAAGGTAACAAAAAGACTGACTGACATGTACAACAGTCCCCCCAAACACACATGGGGCCAGGACTCCCCTGCAAAAGAGATTTGTAATCTCAGTGGGACTATCCTGGTTAAATAAAGGTTAAATTAAAAAAAAGTTAGAACCCAGCAAAGTATACAAAGCTAAGGATAGGAAAGAATTATTATAGTATTATTGTTTTTATTTTAAATAGAGAAGGAATCATTAAAAAAAGGAAGAAGAATTCACTGTTTGTCAGTCAGGTGTTGAAGGATGAGATGTGTTTTAGGCGTTTTTTTTTTTTAAAGATGGTTACAGAATCTGTTGTTCTTGTAGCAGCAGGTAGATCATTCCACCAATGTGGAACAGATCCAGAGAACTTTTGCTGCTGCTGCTGATACAGAGTTGCATGATAGCACACGCTCAAAAACTGGAAATACATTACGCCAATGGGACCCTGAATAATAAACCCATTATTTGTCAGACTCATAAATTTCGATTTTGGTTTCCAACAATCACAAAACCTATGTAATTGAGAAAAAACAAGTATTTCACAATTATGTCACATTATCCAATGTGTGGCCAAAAATATGACTGGTGTATGACTCAAACACACAATCTTAAGGCCCGTACACACCGGGACGAATATTTGCTCGCGTTATTCACCAGCATTTTTCAACGCGTTTTTTGTGTTCACACCCAAACGATTTTCGCTGACGATAAGCCGAGTGAACATGCAGATTTATTCCCTGACATTAGATGGCGCTTAATGTAAAACAGAAATACCCCGGTACACAAGGTGGCGCTGCGCAACTTTACGCTTCTGACACTCGCTTTTCACTCAGAAGAAGAGAGCAAGTTTTTTTGTAATCGATGTTGCATTTGTCATAAGTTTTTTGTGTTCCGACACCAACGAGACCAGCAGCTCTACATTCATCTTGCCTTGCATCTTCTTCGTCTTATTTCTTCCCGGCAGTGTGTACCATAGATCGTAAATAAAGGTGTGTAGACGCTACTTGGCGTATATCTTCTTCGCCGTTACGTATGTGTGCTCTGCAAGACCGTTTTGTGTTTGAGCGCCCCCAAGTTGCATTTTACTGTAACTTCAGAGGCTCCAGACACGTGAGCAAAAGCGCTAATCTCATTGGTCGTATAGTTTTTGACGCGGCGCGTCAAACCAAAAAAACGAACCTGAGGCATTTTTTAAAAACTGACGCTTTTACGCATGGCGTTTTTCGCGTCGGTTTGAACACTCACATTGGCGCCCATTGTTTAGTCACGAGGCGTTAAACGTTGCCGAATAACGTCGGCAAAATTCGTCCCGGTGTGAGCAGGCCTTTAGGCATTGATCGATATGAACATGGGTGTACGTACCCTCAAATCCTAAAATATATATGTCCTCCATCCAATTTTAGGTCTGTACGTATGAATAATTCCCCAACACAAAAGTATAAAGCTGAGCAGCAAAACCATTATTTAGAACTAACGCATTGGCACATTGAAAATATTCCATGTTACACTTCTTTGTAACAATAAATTTGTAATTTATCTACTTTTAGGGCCATGTGCAGCGCAAACTTGGCCCTGTATCAATAATTACTTTTTAATTTAATTATTGATACAGTCTATAACACAGTAATCTGTTTATTTTGTCTCAGAAAACGCTAGGCTAAAGCTAAAAAATGTCACCAAAGTAAACTGCCAGTTGTGGATGACTTGAGCAAAACACACGTGTTGTTTTTTGACAACTTTTAATTGATGCACAGCGGGAAATCACCGAGACCCCCTCTCACACCTGAGCCTTGAGGCTTGGACACTGTTACAGGTGTGTATGTTGTGCGCTGTTGAAAACTGTCCTGATCCAACATTTGCAACATAAAAAGTAGACAGCAGTAAGTACCCGACACATCTCAGTCTGTCTTGCTAAATCCCTCTTAGACATCGGTTCCAAGGTGCATAATGGGCTATGTGTGGAACTGGTCCCGGGTGGCTAAAGTCACGGTGGTCCCGGCTGGCTAAATACTTTCTCTTTTCTTCTTATGAAAAAGGGCAACAAAACGCAAAACAGTTTATTCACTATAATAAGTATCAAACTCAGCAAGGGCCCTCCGCCGCCTCCACTGAGGCTGATCAAAGCGACGCTGGTGCCTTTGAGCATGTTTGCTTAGCATGACAACTGGGGCTTTAAAATTCATCCAAATTGTTTGTAAATGAAACCCCATTTCCGAGTCACGGTGCCTAAAACTTAACCTTACATTTGACAACCCTTAAATTGTAATAACTCGCAAACGCAAAGTCCGATTAGCATCAAATTCTTATCAATAATGTATTAGCCTGGCATAAACACATTTCAATTGGAAAAACAACAATGGACGCAATAGCTCCTTCTAAAAAGTAATGCAAAAAAAAAAAAACAATGGAAAGCCAAAAAATTTAGCTTTTCACACTACAATGCCACAATATATATTTGAGCCATTTTTAGTAAGCCTTTACAGTTTGGGCAATAGCCTTGAAACTCCACCAGTGACACAGCAGTGAGGAACAAAAAATGTTGCTTGCAGCTTTAATATGGTATTCTTTTTAATTCTTGTTTCTGACCAAGTCTAAGGTGTAATGTCAAATTAGGAAATACATAAAAAACAACATTTTCCGCATTACATTGAAAAACTTACAATTGTTTGTGTTTCTCCCTAGGTTACCATGACAAAACCTCCCAGAGACACGGTCAACACTAAAGATGTCATATGTTTGCAGTGGCCCACTGGCTGCTTACTTCTCTATAGTGTGACGGAAACACCCAGATCTGGTGATATATGGTAAAACATGATGCAATAGTCTTATCCCAGGCTGCCAACGCTCTTGTTGTTATGGTGATGGCCATCATGACGAAAGGCAGAGGATAAAAGGCAGACAACATAACATTGTAATTCATTCAAGTGTGCACAAATCCATTCAAACACTGTTGACACCTTACAATTGCGGTGTGAGAGCTTCAGGAAAATAAGTGGCAATAGAATAAGGTCTCTGCCTGTCTTCTCCTGGGAATCATTACTCTTCTACACTTTTTTATTCCATCTATTTGTGTTTGGCTGAAAACGAAAGAGAGGATTTGCTGCACAATCTAGTTGCAGTCAGTGGTTAGATGCGGTTCTGTAAAAGCAATTCTTTGTGCAAATAGTCTTGAACGTAGAACAGCAATACAATCCAATTAGTGCCCCAAAACCGGTCCAAAGCTCAAGTGAGCAATCAAAAATATCACACATATTTTTCCTTACAAAATTTTGCCTTAGCTTCAATGCTATCCGTTGCAGCTTCAACTGAGCTGGGACAGCTGCAAAGTGAAATGACATCAGACTCAAACATAGAGACTTTAGACTTTCTGTTGTATTCAATGCCGCTAGCAGTTTAATGATACAATATAATATCGGAACTACTCATCAGATTAAATTCAATTATTGTGTCAAAATGATAAAATTTTTCCCGTAACTATTGTGCATCACTAGATGACACAGATTAACAGCTAAAACATGTAAAAACACTGGAACCACAAAACCTCCATTCTACTGTTTTTTTTTTGTCAACCTCTTTATCTTATCTTATCCCTCCATCCTTCTTCCCATTCAGGCCTAGTGTTTGTTGAGGAGCCAGTAAAAGTGGCACCAGCAGCTGTTCAAACAACGATGACCCCTAGCTGACAATGTATGTCCAAAAGACCCCCCAATGTTCCCGCTGATTTCATGCCGGCCATTATCATAAGAAAACATGTCCAATGCTGTCACCATGGCACCAAGGAAAGACAGGGCAAGAGCTGAAAGAAAATGGAATAGCAAGGCTCAATTCACAGAGAAGGTAAGAGGAAAGGGTTCTGAGCAGAAGGTACACAAAAAGGTAATGAAAAGGTCCATTTTGAAAGGGGAAACAAACAGTTGAAAAGTAGAAGATAAAGGATGGTGGAGGAATTGTTACGGTAAATAATAGCCCATTAATAGCCCAAATTATCATCAAATGTACTGATAAAAAATAGTACGAAGGGAAATATTTAGAGATAGAATTAGCAAGATCTTAACACTGTAGAAAATTGGCTCAAAGTGACAAGAGAAACAGTTGTATTCTAGTGTATTTCTTTCTTAAATATGTTAGTGTCTTATTCGTGGTGTTGCATGTGAGAAGTACCCTTGTGTAATGCAGTTAGTTGTTTTCTTATTAGCAGCAACTCAGCGTCAGCAGGTCAACAACACTTAAAATGAAAAATAAAATTAATATTTACTCCATGCCTATCAATCAAATGCAAATGGCATTGGCCAATAACATACAGTCAAGCCCAAAATGAGTATATATAGTGAGAGGTGAAAAAGAATCACCACCAAAGGATCACCACCAAGGCCATCCTGGTGAATCAGGACTCTGCTGGTGGCAACATCTCAAGGCAGACAGTCCAACGAACACTGCACACTGCTGGGTTCCACAGACGCAGACCAAAAATGACAGCACTTCTCCAGATAAGGCACACAAAAGCCAACTTGGCCTTTGCAAATGCTCATCTGGGCAAAGACTTCTGGTCTTCTGTTTTATGGTCAGATGAATGTTTTTTCGTCAACAATGCCTCTTGTACATCGTCTTATTAACTTCTGGAAGATGCCTGTGTCATTTCCATTCAAGAAAAAACTTGGTGGTTGAATAAAAATAACTTTACTCAAAAGTGTCAGTGCAGCACCAGATGAAAAATGTAAGGGTCTGTCAGAAGCTCAGAAACTCACTGACCTTTTATAAACACACTGATTAAAAGCAAAAAGAACACAGGTGAGGATAGTTAACTTTAGTAGCCATTCAAACCCATTTGTGTCCACTCCTGTACATGGTATCAGGCCAAAATCACCAATGATCAGGGTCAATTTGGGTAGTTTCAGTTTTCATTGTGATTTAAAAGAGTAAACACAATTGTTTTACAATTAATGGCTTCATACAACCACCAACTATAGGTGTAAGAAACTTTTTTGTGTTATAATTCATATTCTCTGAAAAATAGCCAAAATCGTATTCTGCCAGTTATGTTAACTTAGAAGCACAACTGTATATACAGTATATATTCTAGTCATACCGAATAAATACAATACTGTATTCAATAGATTAATTATGGTTAATATCTTTGAAATGTTTAATGATGTAAATGAATGCAGAAAGGAATCCCACATACACTAAGGGAGATAGTAACTTCCAAAGAAAACACATAAACTTCAATTTAATCATAGTTCCCTGTCTTCATTTGCTCCCGTGTAGGTACATTATAGTGTATGATTGTATGTCATCCTTTATATGTAATTGGTGTCAAAGCTCATGTCCTGCAGTGACTACAGGAGCATAAGGCAACAGCTGTTTCCTGCTCTGTTCTAATCAGATGAATGATTCCTGATTACATTTTTTTTTCTCTCTACAGAACATAAAATACATACATAATATTTGCCTGCACTGTTTCAGACATACTTTCACTAGTATGGCTTTTATTTATTTATTTACTGAAATCTATCATAAAATGCACAGCACTGACATGGGAATTTTAAGGTTGTCTCAAAAACATAATTTCTGCAGGAGCATTAAATAAACATTCTACACATAGAATAGAAAGCTTTTTGTAGAAAATTAAGGATCTAAACTCCTTATATTTTGTACATGTTACACTATTAAAATAGCATTGCAGTCTGTTAAAAACTAAAAGTAGAATCATAGTTAATGCACTGACTGATGCATTCATAGATTTTTTTTTTCTTCTAAGCACTTTTTTTTTTTTTTGCAAGCAGTCAGTATGCAGTTTCTATCCTTTTCAAAGCTTCCAAAAAGTTGAACAAGACAATTTTTCTTTGCAATACAGTAATTACCTTGGGTCCCTACAAGCACCAAGTATTGTTAAAGTCTAGACAGAAAACGAATCAATTTCATAGTGACTGCTACTTTTTTCAGCTATTGTCGTGAATGGAACTTGTCTCAAGGATAATCAATGGGAAACTGTTGTTTGAAGTGTATGCATTCTTACCAGAAGCGGCATTGCGAGGTCAGCAAAATAAACGAATGCAGCTCCCAATGTGAAACCAACTGCCACCGGAACAAAGGCAAACTTTCCGTACTTCCCTGAGTCCTCCGCCATGTCAATTGCTGGTGCCAGCAATGACCAATATGAAGCAGCTAGCATCACCTGAAGAACACAAGGGAAAGAAGAAAAGGATAATTTTGGTGTTTTAAATAAAAACAAAAGAAAACTTTAGTTTTGAAGAGCAGATTTTGTTGTTAAAAACTTTTTACTGTCTTTGCACCCAAGCAGGATTTTTTAAAAGCATTTGTAAGAATTAAGTGCATAGATTTATAAACAATACACAGGGTTTTTGAATTATGTTCATATCATTTCCTGAGAGTTCAGGGAGATACTGCGTCCGTGTCCAGCTCTAACTGGTCCCAAGACTCTTATAATCTTTCTATTTTCTCTCTGGCATTCTTAAACAGTCTATTACCAAATAGCAAAAGCAACATAAGCAAGAATTAGACATCCAAGAATTTAGCAGCAGCCTTAAATTCTCAGAGATGGCTATGCAAACATGCTCAGACAATCAAACACAAAATACTATCCAAATACTGTAGGAAAACTGTTAAATTGAAATTACTCTATAAAATGTGTATTTGAGGCAAATTCATTCCTCATTACACCACAGAATCGATACTGGACAGTAAAACCTTATAAAATAAAACTTGGCAACTAAAAATGATACACTAAAGTGCATATTCTATAACTATGAAGTGTCATCGCCAAAATTACAACAGTATTACAACAGCAAGACCAAAAAGAGGCATACAAAGGATACTTATCAAAATCCTCGATGGGCCTTTGTCTCAAGATGGTAGCAAAGAAAACATAAAAATTTGTTCAGTTTGGTAAATTACTTACTAGCATATGTTAAATATTATTATTAATTTATTTGATTGGGACAGTGCATGTTAATGAACATACATGAGACACAGCCACATGAATGTAAACATGCCAGATTGTAGCCTTAGGCAAATTTCCATCCATTGTCCCAACATTCTCACACATTCATACACCAGAGCCACAGACACTGGAGGCAAGGAGGGTTAAGTGTCTTGCTCAAGGAAACAATGAAGGTATGAACTGTGGGGAGAGCGGGAATCAAACCGCCAACCTTCCGGTTATAGGACGACAGCTCTACCACTGAGCCCCAATCAAAATCAAAATCTGAAGAACTAGAATTTTCAGTAAATTTGCTGGACAGTTTAATAGTTTTAAAAAAGAAAGGTATAATTCCTGTAAAAGAGTGTCAGGGTCGAGGCTTAAAAATATTGGAAAGTTTTAGGCTTTTAATGTTCTATTGCCTTCATAGTTGATGCTGCTGTGGTGCATGCAGCCAGACTTCATGTCTGTCACTGTTTAAATCTAAATGTCAGCCCTGCAAATAACTGGTCACTGCCCAGGGTGTGCCCCGCCTAAGGTCCAAAGTTACTGGGATACGCTACAGTCACCCTCAACCCCTAACGGGACCAAGCAGAAGAAAAATGAATGAGTAAATGAATGCAGTGAAAACAGCATGTTAAAATAAATTGCATTTTCTATATATTTCAATCAATAAAATTCTTCCCCTTATAATTTTATTACATTAAAATGATCAAGATGATCTGATACCAGCTCAAACTCCACTGGTTTATCGGATGTGAGACCTCCAGCCAACAGCGATGATGACCAATTACCAAGTGGTAGCCCCCATCACCAGCCATCTCTTCTGTCCCCCAGTCCAAGAATGGCACAAAAAAGGAAGAGAAAAGAAAAAGATGACTGGGTCCAAGTGCAGGTTGCTCGGTTGGAGGCTCAGTTGAAGGAACGGTGGGTGGAGCTGCAACAGAGACTGTGTCAAGGCAATGATGAGAGCGACCGGTTTGGACAAACTGTTGCAGATATGCTGCGGGGGGTGCGGAGGTCCACAGAGCGCAGGCAATGCACTGTATCTGCAGTTTGCACTTTTGCTTTTTTTAGTTTTTTTTTTGTATATAGTTTGCACTTCAGCTTTTTTATTTATTGTCTGTTCACACCAATTCACGCAGGTTATACGGCAGTTTGCATCATTTGTGAAGTTTCTCTTTATCTATTTTTGATAATAATTGTAGATCATTGTGCATTAATACATTGCACTGTCATGCCCATATTTGTATGTCGTTTACACTTTTTATTTAAAAAATACTGCTGTTTCAAAAAATGTGTGAAGGTTATTGCAAATAAACATTAACATATAGTTGCACATGTATCTGTGTTTGCTCCTTTGAATCTATTTTTAATATACAAATCATTCCACCTGTTTATTATATTTTATACATAAAAAAATGTGTGTGTATAGTTTGAACCAATTATGTTGGTTCTATGCATATTTTATGGTTAAGGTTACAGTAAATTAAGATCTTACAGTTAATTTATTTGTATAGTTTGCTCTTTTGCATCTATTTAATGTAAACAATTATAGACCATTGCACCTTTACATGGTGCATTATCTTATACATAGTTCGACCATTTGTATGTATAGTACAAAAAAAAAAGAACTATCCCTCATGTCATTTATTGGTGCATTATATTTTACACCAATACAATTTACACAACAAGTTGACCACGACACACAATGTTGTTTTGCCATGGCACAATTCCGTGGGGTGACTGAAATGCCGTTTCAAACACAGTGAAACCCGCTCGCGTCAACTAGCGTTTTGGCGGTGTACTGCAGAGCAAAACAGACATACGCAGAAGTATAAATGCTCACGACGGCGTCGCCTACGTGCGTAGCCTACGACGTACACTACGGCGTACACCCAACGCAGAAGCATAAATCGGCCTTAATGAAACACCTGATGCCAGGACCCATTTACAGCACAGTTTTCTCACCATATTCTACAGCTCAACACAAAACTGCACACTTTTTGTCCAAAACACTTCTATCAATACACACATGCTGTGAACTAGAGAGCATTACCATACACATCTAGGAAGGATCATGAAAACAAATTAAATTGTCTGAAGTTACACATTATATCAAGCACTTTTAAAGACAGTTTAACCAGTTTGTTAAAAAAAAAAAAACTTGGCAAACCTTATGATTTTCTTATGTGTAGTATATAATAACATTACTTGACTAAAATAATGACCACTTCTGGTTATGTCTTTGTAGCTCTCAACCTCGACCTATCTTCTCCAGACACTGCAATTGTTTTACCGCTGGTCACTTTCCAACGCAACCTGCGTACACTCAGTCCCTCTTGCTTTTCCTCTGCTGAATCTTCTGCGCTCTCCCTCTTGTGCTCTCTCATTTAAACACCAACAACACCACTGAAACTATGTGCTCCACGCTTACATCCTGCTTGGACAACTTATGCTCACTTACATCTAGACCAGGCCATACATCCTCGTCTTCCCCCTGGCTATACAATGTTCTACGCAAGCATTGCGTCAGCCTCCAGTCAGCTGAGAGAAAATTATACAAGTCAAAAGATCCTACTAACCTCTTAATCTACCAGTCTGTCCTCTCTATTTTCCCCACTAATGTCACCTCTGCAAAAACTGACTAATATAATTCTAAGTTAATCAACTCACCTGACTCACGCACTCTCTTTAAAACCTTTTCTGCCCTCCTTTATCTACCTGCTCCCCCATCTCCATTGGATTTAACAGCTGATGACATTGCATCTTTCTTTGTAAAGAAAACGACCACCATCAGCAGTCAGTTCTCTGCGCCAGCACCCGTCAAACTTATCCAAACCCCTGATATGTGTTTGCGCCCTAATTTTTCTGCTCTAACTGAAGCAGACGTTTCAAAGGTTATTAGTTCTAACCACCCTACCACCTGCCGGCTGGAACCCATCCCCAAACTTCTCCTTCAGGCCATCTCTCCATCTGTTGTGCCTGCTCTCACCCACATCATCAACTCATCTCTCTCCACTGGGTCATTCCCCACAGCTTTCAAAGAGGCCCGCATCACACCACTACTGAAGAAACCCACTCTAAACCCTACACAGTTAGAAACTACAGACCGGTTTCCTTTCTTCCCTTTACTGCCAAAGCTCTGGAGAAAGTTGTGTTTAACCAGCTCTCCTCCTTTCTCACACGGAACAGCCTCCTGGACCAGAACCAGTCTGGGTTCAAGAGCGGACACTCCACCGAAAATGCACTGTAATAACCGAAGCCCTGAGACTGGCAAAGGCAACATCCAAGTCATCTGTACTCATCTTACTGGATCTGTCTGCTGCTTTTGGCACTGTTAATCATCACATCTCCACTTGTCATTTCAACCTGACGATCTGACGGTCTGTGCTTCCGTCAGAGAGCGCACATAACTCCTCTCTTCATTAGGTTACACCTCATATCTTCACTCACTGATACAGACCTATGTTCCTACCAGATCCTTGCACTCTGCAAATGAACAACGTCTGGTGGTACCATCCCAGAAAGGAAAAAAATCACTCTCACGTACTTTCTCTGGGTCTGTTCCACATTGGTGGAATGATCTACCTGCTGCTACAAGATCAGCAGATTCTGTAGCCATCTTTAAAAAACACCTGAAAACACATCCCTTCCATCAACACCTGACTGACAAACACTGAAATCGACTTCATTTCTATTGATTCCTTCTCTATTTAAAAAAAAAAGAAAAATAAATAGAAATAAAATTTATTTCCTATCCTTAGCTTTGTATACTGTGTGGGTTCTAACTGACTACATTTTGGTGCACTTTTTGTTACCTTGTATTGTTAAAATTGCTTCCATTGTTTTCCTCACTTGTAAGTCGCTCTGGATAAAAGCGTCTTAGTAAATTACTAAATGTAAATGTATTATGTCATATTTATATATTATAAATTATATACAACTCCATGCCACCGAGAAGAGTAGATCTCTCCTTAGTGACACGCTCAGCAGATCAAAAAGAAGCATATAGGCCAATAATTAGATGTTTTTTTTCATCCAAACATGCCGGTTTTGGATAGTTTCGGATGTTCTACTGCTCTTTTGTAGTCTGTTTTTCTGCACGTCTATAGTCTGTTCTAATGCAGGTCTACAGTCTGTACTACTTCTCATCTGCAGTCTGTTCTACTAACTGTCTAACACAGTCAGTCCGTTGCGCGATCTGCGCTAATTAGTGGCTAAAATTGTCAGTGTCATCAAATGTCATTTAACATTTGAGTAATTTCTAACACCATTTAAAGTGAACACAACAAAGAAAAGCAAAAACTGCTAGCAAAAAATAAACTGAATTTGAGCTGAACTTTTGGTGCATTGTGTGATTGTAGCCTAAAGCATTTCAGAGATGGATAGCCATGTTAAAAAAAGACATAAATACTTTATTACAGAGCCATTCAAGTACAAGTAAGTAATGGTGTGAATACATCTACCATCCATCATCTGGACACTATCGATGGATAGATATTGAACCTATATATGTATAAACCGCTTACATAATGGAACATTCCAAAAGAAGAATTAATGACGAGTAGACAGTCCAATTAGGGAAATTATAATCTGTGTCTGTTTTTTGATCAGGCTGGTAAGTATATGTCGTGACAACATTTATTTATATTGTCTACCTCAATCAAATTCACATTGGTTATCAAGTCCAAGCTAAGCTGCTGCTGTCCACTGCAGAGGTTTTCAAAGCAGAAAAACAAAAATGGTTATCTATTTTCTATAAAAGCAAGGCATTTGGACATAAAAAAAAATGTGTATTGATCCTTTGTTTTTTTGGTTCAGGAAACCCTCAGTGCAGTGCATAGGTTTTTGGTTGAGTTGCGTTGTTGAGGGTTAAAGGGAACTATATAATATTGCTTCTGAAAATGGCAGTACAGGCAGAAACATGATTGCACCCAACAGCAGTAATTCTTCAACACAATCAGGAGTGACACATAATCACTATGCAACAATCACGCAGATGGATGAGCTGGAGAAGCCTACCCTTCAAAGTCCCCTCAAGCGGACATTCAGGTGGTCAAAGATCACAGAGGTCCCGGCTAGAATTATTTAAAGAGAAGTTGTGCTTCAATCTGTTTTTCCGGTTGTATGGAAGATCATTTTTGAAATATATTATTTTTAAACTACACAACTATGTATCATGCTTTAGTATTAAATGAATGGCATTCTATTATTTTCAAGTTATTTAAGATAACTTTCATCCCTTTGGTAAAAGGGTGTTTGGTACAAAACATAATAGTAATATCACTAATGAAATGTTTGGACATTTAATTATAAATGAATGTGAAGACGAAAGAAAAAATGGCCTAATGTCTTGATATATCACTTGGCACCGCTAGACAGAGTCATGAGCTACTGTTTCTCACAGTTCCAGTCGCCCTCAGTCCAGCACAAATGAGAGGCTCCATATTGTAGTGAAATTGAGGCAAACCCAATATAGTTTATAAGTTGTAAAGTTTCAAACGTTTCAGGGCAAATGTTAAGCATGCAATGTCTTGGCCTGACAGTAAAACAAAAAACATCATCAGTAAAGGATTGTAAACAAGAATGAGACTGTCCTCTCACAGTGGCACAGTGTAACTGCCTCTGTTACAGCTGCTTTACCCAGACATTTCTGCCAACACCACCCCCAAAAACATTATTCAACATTCAACATTATACTTTTCACAATATGCTATAAGATGATTTACTTTTAGTCTTTATTTGATCATACATAAATTTTATCTCATTTCCGTCAGTCCAGTCTAATATAGTATTTGGTTGGGAAAAAAATGAACTTTTCTCTAGGTAGCAACATGTTGGAGGAAGTTCTCAGTCATCCAGGACATAATAAAGAAAAGGGCACCAAGATGGTATAAAACCTACGTCTAGATGCCTTTGTTTTAACCTTTTCTACTTTATTCTACACATAATAATCCACACATCTTTCATTGCATTAAGATAGGGTAAACTCCAAAACACCCTACCCATCCAAAAAGGGTCGATGAGTGAAAGACACTCAATATTAACACTTGCATAAAAAGTCTATTGCTATAGAAAAGACCATTTCTATAGCAACAGACAATTGGGTTATTTTTGCCAAGTGCAAACACAATGCATTCAGTAACAGGCAGTAGGTTAACTCAGCAAGCCCAGCTGGCAGTTTTTAGTGGCGCGTTAAAGTAAAAGCATTGAAGACATTGTTTTACATGAATTAAATGAAATCTGACAATACCATATATGTACAATATGGGCAATAGTATACCCAAATAGAATAAGAAGGCTGCTTTTACTTCCATGCTCTGTCTGTGCTGCATGGATTTTTTCAGAGTAGGCATTACTAAATGCCAACATGAGTGTGAAGGTTATCTAGCTGTAACCCATATTTATGCCAAATCACGTCAGCGTTACTTCTCAGTTGTCTTGTCAAAAGCATCTGGAGATGTGTGTATTCCCTAGCTCACTATCTTATTTTTTGTGCATGGAAACTTATTTAATGCAATAAAATTTACGTTGAGTAATGAAAATGTTAAACTGCATCAAATTACAAAGCAGACAAATGATTTCTGAGGAAGCGTCAAATACTGACTGCAGACATAGCACAGACAACCCTTATTGATACAGCATTACAAAGTGTGTTCTCTGTTTCCATAATTAGAAACGCCATCAAGTAACCAGACCAGGCTGCTACAGTTTAAAATGATTCACTGTGTACAAATTTCCCCAAGTAAAAGGCAAAAAATTAATGTTGCATATTTGTCTGAAATGTAAATCAGTGGAAGGGACTTTTACCCATTATTTTTGGTCCTGTCTTAGGGCGCGCTCAAACCTGTACTGTTCGGTCCAGACTTTCAAACCAAATCTTGAGGTGTGAAAGCAACAGCAGACGATGGTTTGGATCAAACTGCAGCTATTTGGTCCGACAAAAAAAGGTGGTGTCATTCAGGACCAAACTGAACAAAGGTCTGTTGTTTTACGTTTGTATGGCTCTAAATTTATTGCTACGCTACAACAGATGTCTCTAGTAAAGCTGACTGTTTCCTAATGAGTCTGAGTGCATTTGAAGTTTTACCGGTTTGTATTCTATACTAACAGTAAAATTTGGACCTAACTCCAGTCCGATAATTGAATTTCTTCCATAAAATGAGCAGCTAAATAGAGACGCGTAGTTAAAGCATTAACTGGCTGCAGGAGGTCACAACAAAAGTGGACACAGTGTCAGGGAAAGTCCAATAATCCACTTATTAAAATCTGCAATCTGTGTGAAATCAAAAGTTTCTGAACCTAACAAATACTCCATAAAACTTTGTGAGTTCTTAATGCAAACCTTGGTGCGGACTTTGAGGTGGGAAAATTCCCTGAAAATTCAATCATATTTGACAAACATTCTAAAAGTCATGAGGAGAAAGATATTTGGAGTCATTGCTCTTGGGCAAAAGAGACATTAATGTTGTTTCAGGCTCCAACAAATGACATGACATCCTCACATATGCTGCACAAAATAAACATTTCCTAGCTTGGATTAGTGACAAATCTTCCTCCAACTCAAACTGATACAAAGTTTTTATGGAGCTAATCCCCCTGGAATACTTGACCAGTTTGCTGGATAACAAAAAGGGACAGTTCCTGGAGGTGTGGGGCCCTTACCTTTGCTGCTGTGGCCTCTGTACTGAGCAGTGCTGTGTAGTGCTAGCCATGGACACAGGACAACATAGAGTTTAAGAGCCATTTTGGAATTCCATAGTAGACATGTTTACATCCACATAGCCTTCTTGCAAGTAGGGATTTAAATTAAACATAAACATTGGCTTCCCTGAATACTAATCTATCCTGTGACATTCAGTTTTACTGTTGATAGCTGCAAACTAGTGAATGTGTTAACAAGATGCCAGCCTGTATCGATTACACAGCACTAAATTATACAAGTTCACTTGTAACAACTGATATAGTCATCATTAAATGTGTGTCGTGGCAGAGTAGTTAGCACTGCTGCCTCACAGCAAGAAGGTTGTGAGTTCAAAACCCGGCCAACTCAAATATTCTCTGCCGACTCCGGTCTTTCTGTGAGAAGTCTGCATGTCCTCTGCGTGTTACTGTGGGTTCTCTCTGGGTACTCCGGCTTCCTCCCACCGTCCAAATACATGCATGTATAGGTTAATCGGCAACTCTAAAGTGTCTCTAGTGAATGAATGTGAGAGTGAATGGTTGTCTGTCAATGTCTGTCTCTAAATGTCAGCCCTGCGACTAACTGGCCACTGTCCAGGGTGTACCCCGCCTCAGGCCCAAAGCTGCTGGAATAGGCTCCAGTCACCCGCGACCCCTAACGGGACAAAGCGGTAGAAAATGAATGAATGAATAAACGTGTGCCTGAGAACCATTAAATCAATACGACAATGTATATTCTTGTCATTTAAAATGACGCAATGCTACTAGCTAAAACTTATGCAGTATTACTTTAATAGATTTAAAACTTATTTATATATTAATACAATATATTGCATATGTCTTTAACAGGGGAGTCCAGTTAGCATTTTTACATATAGGTCACATGACTAACAACAATGGTTGTGTAGTGTCAGAAATTATTCACTGATTGAGTGCACTACACAGTATAGTCCTCTATATAGTGCAGCACTATATAATGATTGAGGGGTTAGGGACACCAGCCACAGTCTGATGTAACGTACATGCCACATGTTATAGCAGATATTATTAAGCTTATGAAGGAAAAATATATTTGTCAGATTTAATTTTGCAATGTCCTCTTTGGCTAATCTTTGGCGTTGTTCAAAAATTTATTTAATCTAGGGTGCCTCAAGGGTTCTCCAGGTAAAGTGCATAGGACATAAACGAACCGATCCAGTTCCCCGTCTCTCCTGTGATGTCCCACCCCCTTGATTTGTCAAGCATGTGACTACATTTATTCTGCACAAAAGAATTGTAGCAAATAAAAAAGACTAAAGTTCTGCGCATCTCCCCCTACAGCTTCCTATAGTTAATCACACTGTTGTAAATACTACTAGCGCGGCTCTGGACAACAACAATCACCAGCCACACTAGTTTTGCAAAAGAAATGGCAAATACATTACAAGAAATGAAAACCTCAATGGAGGTGGGTAATTTTAGAAATTGTCTTAAAAAAAGTCATAATATATACATTGTTTTATTCAACCAAAACGTTATATGCAAAATATTACATATTATTTGGCATCTAATAAATTGTACGTTTTATTGTCTTAACAATTGCGTAGCCTTGGCTTTGTGACGCCATGTAAATAATATTTGGTGTATTTAGTATGATTTTGAAACTTCCATTTGAATTGCCATGTCTCACATAAAGCTCGTAAATGAAACAAACACTCCTCACCACGTTTTAACATAGGATGCTTGCACCTCTGCAAGCCATAAGCTAAATAAATGTCACAAAACAGTAGCTATATCGCAAAGGACATAAAATAACAATATATCTAACGGAAATAGGAAAAATTTAACTTTTTAGGGAAACGCAAGGCATTTTTAATTTTATAGCACAATTTATAAACTGGATAACTCACTGTGCACTTACAAGATTTAAAAGTATCTTAGAAGTTCAACAACATAAATCACGTCGGAATCAGCTTTGAGTCCTTAATTTGTTTGAGCTGACACCATTTCGTAAAAACTTGTCCAAGGTTGACTTGAGAATGAGCTCTCATGGTCTAACTTATGTTTTCTCTTCCTGGAATCTTCAGACAAAGATTTTGTTTTGTCTTTTTGGTGGCTCTGCCATGACTGATGATGAAATAAAGTGTATGCCGTTTTGATCTTAGCGAGATCATATACTCATCATACTGCGGGAGGTTTATATGTGTATATTGAATTACCATAAAGAAATTTGTTACTCTCATGTGAACATAACCCGAGACTTGCGTCAGGTCTGTGGCAACTCAACTTGCAAGTGCAAGTTTTTGGCTCAGATGCCCCAGAGGGGGATAGTGCGCTCTTCAAAACACACTGCTACATCTCTATTAAACATTGAAAGGACTTAGAAAAATATTTATGAAAGTAAAAATGTTTCTTAGTTCTGCTTTAAAGAGTAACTGTCCTTTTTGTCACATATACAATACTATGCAATTGAGTTAGCGTTAACATAATGCTGCATCAAAAATCTTGTCTGTAAGAGCTTCTCTTGACATCATAAAAGAAGTCTAAATTCTTTGCCTTCCTTCTTCTGTTTCCAAACTCTCCTCTGTAATTACTTATTTTTACCATCTTTTTCCAGTTTGTGACACAGAAACATTACAATATTCTGATATTCTGTTCATCAAATTTGAAATTGCTTTAACTTGATGTCAGTCAAGAGAATTATATTTTTCCCACACAAATAAAACCACCACCACTACTGGCCACATTTCATTACCAATACTGAACAAAACCTCAATGACACATTGAAGGACAGCACACAGTCTACCACCTACATACCAAACTTGTTCAATCACAACTCTCACTCTACTACTTTTTCTCCACCACATTACAGAGACCTCTGACACTGACTTGACAATTTAATCATTTACAGGAGTATATAAGCCACACTTGAAAATGAAAGTGGAATAGAATTTACATAAAATGTATGCACCACAGGATGAAAAAAAATCCATTTGTGAATGAATGCAGTATTTTCTAGCCATGTGTCTTTATAATTTTAAGGTGCATTTTAGTTTTTTGTTTTGTCATATTCAGCATGAAGATGGAGACATAAATAGTTAAAGTTCAAAGAAAGTGCATGCTACACTTAGTATTAGTATTCAGTGGGAGTCTTTTAGAGCAGAGACAAACCAACAGTGTTCATGCTGAGTGCTCCTGATAGGCACTGATTTACCCTCCGGATGTCATTGTTTTATTCCACACACACAACATGCAAATGGCAACACAACCCAAGCCCATATGGACATCTTTCAAGACCTCCACTGCACTCCATCCAAACACCACTTCAAAACAATGTGTCATGGCCAGAAATGTGCAGATTATTCAATAGAAGCATTACAGTTTATTTTTAAAGTACGTTTTTTTATTTGCAAACCCCATCACAGTGGAGGGTGGGGTTTGTGAGTTTATGACACATGCCAATTATAATAGACAAAAAAATTCAAATTTGGACCGGCATTTTGTCAAATATACAAACACTGCTTTGAATGTCTATCTTTTCTTTTACAAAATGATGTGCATAAACTACATTGAGGAGGTAAAATGTCTGCCTGAACTAGGTTTCATTGAGCTGTACATGTATCTTAAAATTAAGTTAAGTTATCTTAAAATTAAAAGGTACATTTGGTTAATTATGTGGCTGCTTACAGTAACATTTCAAAAGAAATGTTAATGTCAGAAGGTACACTTTATTTATTTAATACTGAGCTGTTATTGTTTATGTGATGTAAACTTTTGGGTGTACATGATTTTTTTTTTACAGGATGTGTGCAATAGAGCAGACCAGAGTAATAGTAATGTACTATTGTTGATACATTTTCAGTAGTGGGGTATGAATTGCTTTTTGTTTGTTTGTGAATGACCGGGGAACAGTTTGTATGAATTGATTGATTAATTTTGGTCTATGATTTTCCAAGCTTAATTTCTCCAAATGGAGACAATAAAGGCTTATCTTTTCTAAACTTTAGTACAATTGCTATCTTTTATAACAAAGCAATTGACAGAAAAAAAAGCCTAAAAAGTGGCACCCTGGCCTATACGCTCTGTGTTTCCAAGTCCTGCTATTATAATAAATACCGCTGTCCATGGCTTTCCCACAAAAACTTAAACTATGTCTTTCGCAAACCCTAATAGGTTTTCTAACACAGTAAAAAGGCTTGTCTTGTACCAGAACAATTTTCTTAACTGTGCTAAAAAATTTAAATGGTACCAAATACTTGGTACCAATAGACTTGTGGAGTCTACCCATATACATCTCAAAACATGACCCCGCCAAAAATCTGTAGCGGCCAAAAATTCTATGTGCAAGAAATTAGTCTAGAGCAGCTGGAGTTGCCGTCACAGACTGGATCAAAACAGTGAAATGTGACTTATATTTGACATGTTCCGCTTGATAAATTATACAAACGCAAAATTGGCTGTGAGCAGAGTCGATTAACGTCACTGGCAGTAACTGCTTTCTCTCACATTACTTATAGTGTTATTGAATTAAACAAGCCGAGGTAACAATGAAAGTCTACTGTTGCATTTCTGTTGGCGTAGATGTTTCCATCTGTGTAGTGCTCTATTCAATGTTGGATGGAGGGCTTGGATGTACGACATAATGACTAGTGCCAGGCATCTGAAAAACCAAAAACAACCACCTACCTTCCTTACACATAAACACACCAGTGGTTTGAGGACACTGGATTTGAACATTGATTTCCTACAGGGAAACAGATACCACAGCACTGCTTGAGTTTGACTGCACTGACAAGTGAGGGGACCATTTGGCATCATCTTTCAAAAACATTTTTCTCTTCAGTCCTATTCAAAACAATTCCACATCTGCTGCCTCAAGTGAAAAGGCTGTAGCAAATATACAGCTCTGGAAAAAAAATAAGAGACTACTGCAATATTATCAGTTTCTCTGGTTTTACAATTTATAGGTATGTGTTTGGGTAAAACTAACATTCTTGTTTTATTCTATAAACTACTGACATTTCCCCCAAATTCCAAAATAAAACATTGTAATTTAGAGCATTTATTTGCCAAAAGCAACAACTAGTCAATAAAAAAAATATGATGTGTTGTCAGACTTGGAATAATGGAAAGAAAATAAGTTACACTATACACAATACTAATGTTTTAACTTAAGAAGAGTTCAGAAATCAATATTTGGTGGAATAACCCTGATTTTGAATCATGGCTTTTATGTGTTTTGGCATGCTCTCCACCAGCGTTCTCTTAATTTTTTTCAGAGCTGTAATTAGCAATTCTCAAAAGAGTTCCTCCTAATTCGCTGGTCTACCTCACAAAGAAATTGTTTTCCATTTTTGTAAACATTGTAGTTTGCCATGTCAAAAAACTTGAACCTATTGTGATCCTATTACTATACTAATGTTTCTCTTTTTATGCATGTGTAATTTTTAGGACTGTTATGGGGCGGCCCTAAATTTCTTGCAGGGTCAATAAAGCTTTTAGCAATTATGATCTACATTTCTCAAAGCTGCTAAGGTCTGCCAACTTCTCAACAATCTTAAAAGAGATCACTTTTTGGAACCACCAGGAGCATGGATAAAGGTGAACTGATTCTTAGCGTCTACTGTGAGCAATGGTCCAGACAGGTAGTCAATATTTAAATGACTTAAAAGCCCTTAACAATATAAATAAATAACCATGGTGGATATTAAAGCTTTAAAAAAATTATTTATTATATAATTTATTATTATTTTAGCATTTGTATAACTTGTATGTCTATTCATTTAAAAGCCCTATAGAATTCAGAGGAAGAAGATTTTAGTTTCATTTCCTGTTTAACTTTTTGAAGTCACATTAGGTCACATTCTTGCACATAGGTTTAATGCATTTATGATAATTTTCCACTGGATTTGTTAAAGAACAAAGGCATGTCCCTGAAGGGCACTAAAGCCGCTCACATGCTCTAAAATGGAGGAGTCTGAAGTATGTAAAGTTGTGTTCATAAGTTTCCATACCCTGAAAGAATTTGTGATTGTTTGGCCATTTTTCAGAGAATATGATTGGTAACCCATTCAACCAACTCATAGTTAGTGGTTGGGTAAAGCAATATATTGTCAAACAACTGTGTTTACTCTTTTTAAATCATAATGACAACAGACACTACCCAAAGGACCTGATCAAAAGTTACATACTCTGGTTAATCTGGCCTGAAAACATGCACACAAGTTGACACAAACAGGTTTGAATGGTTACTAAAGGTAATAATCCTCACATGTGATCTCTTTGCCTACAATTAATGTGTGTGTATAAAAGGTCAGTGAGTTTCTGGGCTCCTGACAGACCCTTGCATCTCTCATCCATTTCTGAACTGACGTTTCTGTATTCTGAGTCATGGGAAAAGCAAAACAATTTTCAAAAGGTCTGAAGAAAAAGGTAATTAAACTGTATAAAATTGGAAAGGGGTATAAAAAGATATCCAAGGAAGTGAGAATGCCAATCAGCAGTGTTCAAACTCTAATAAAAAAATTAGGGATTCTGTTGAAACCAAACCAAAGTCAGGTAGATTTCAGCCACAACTGCCAGGAAAGTTGTTCGGGATGCAAAGAAAACCCCACAAATAACTTAAAATAAATACAGGTCAAGTGGTGCGACTGATTTAAGATGCACAATAAAGGAGACACTTGAAGCTAGTGTTGAAGAAAAATGGCCTGCATAGTCGAGAAAGCAATTACTATGCAACTGCTACAAAGCATCCCACTTACAATATGCCCAACATCACAAAGACAAGCCCTGAAAACCTCTGGAACAAAGTCATTTGGATAAATGAGACCAAAAGAAACTTTTTGGCCACAACCATAAACGTTACATTTAGAGAGGAGTCAGCAAGGCCTATGATGAAAGGTACACTATTCCTACTGTGAAACATGGAGGTGGATTGATAATGTGGAAATGTGTGAGCTACAAAGGAACAGGAAAGATGAATGCAGCATATTATCAGAAAATACTGGAGGAAAATTTACACTTATTACACCGGAAGCTGCGCATGGGACGTACTTGGATGTTCCAACATGACAACCATCCAAAGCACAAGACCAAGTCGACCTGTCATTGGCTACAGCAACATAAAGTGAAGGTTCTGTACTGACCATCTCAGTCTCCTGACCTCAGTATCATTGAGCCACTCTGGGGAGATCTCAAACGTGCAGTTCATTCAAGACAGACCAAGAATTTACAGGAACTAGAGGCTTTTTGACAAGAAGAATAGAAAATAAAGAGCCTCACCACTACCACAAAATACTTCAAGCTGTCATTGATGTTAAAAGGTGGCATTACGCAGTAATAAGAACTGATGTATATCAGGGTCATTTGGGTAGTTCATGTTGTCATTATGATTTAAAAGGAGTAAACACAATTGTTTGACAAAAAATGTCTTCACCTAACCACTCACTATGAGTGAAAGAGAGTTTTTGTGAGTTTTTTGCTATCATTCATTATATCTAAAAAAAAAAAAAAAACGCTGTCTCACTGCACGCGCTGACTTCCACTAAACACAAGACAGCGTCAGCGACAATGGCAAGTAGT
This sequence comes from Neodontobutis hainanensis, assembly GCA_024349245.1. Lineage (NCBI taxonomy): Eukaryota > Metazoa > Chordata > Actinopteri > Gobiiformes > Odontobutidae > Neodontobutis > Neodontobutis hainanensis. Next base: position 22,803 of record JALDNG010000673.1, read on the forward strand.
TGGGAAAGTTCAAAGGTGGCATTCTCGAACTGGAAGTACCGGCACTACGTCTCGTTAATTAAAATTAAAGGCAAGACCTGTAGTTTTTGTAACATGCTATGTCCAGGAAAAAATACTTTATCCACGTCTGCCTCAAGCAACTCAAACCTTTTGAAGCACCTCACATCAACAAATGCTAACGACACTTGTTGCTGCTGCTAACCCAACCCCAAAGGCAGCTCGCGTGAGCTCCAGCGAAGGAGACAGAGCCTCTGTTAAAACAAGCAACGCTTGATTTTACGTGTCAGCAACAACCACTGGTTTAGTTGTTAGATGAGGAGTAATTTAGAAAATATTAATTAATAATTATTTTTTTTGGAGAATGAACAACATGTTAATCTACAGAGAGTAGGATTATGTTCTGTTTATTGTGCAATAAATTTACAGATACAGAGATTTGCACTACTTATTGACCAGCTCTTCCTTTGTTTCTTTTTACACAGATTTACATTTGTGTGATTAATAATTAATTAATTTTGCACTTGAATTTTATTTTCAATATTTATTAATATTATTATTATATTATTATTATTATTATTTATGTTTTTTTTCTATGTATATCATATGGACTGCAATCTACTGAGTTTAAAGAAATACCAAATGGTCTTCAAAACTATATATAGTGTTTTTATTCTTCAATCAGTTAATATAAACATCTTTGATATTTAAGCTGTTATAGAACGTAATACCGTTATAGAACATAAAAAATAACTTCAGTTACTTTGCTGAGTAACTGAGTTACTTTTACAATGTGGTAACTGAGTTACTAACTCAATATCTTTTTGGGAGAAGTAATTTGTAAGAGTAAATAATTACTTTTTTGAAGTAAGATGACCAACACTGCATCTAATGTTGCCAAAGATGGCCAAAACAACTCATTCCACCTTTAAACCAACATTTCATAATGAATTTAAATTGTGACAACCCTCGTAAAATTTATTGCATATGATGCATTGAAGCCAAACAAATAATTCTTAAATGGTCACAGTTTAGGGCCATTAAGTGTCAAGTGTCATTAAGGGCCATTGTGTTTTTTCTATCAACTCTGACAGTCTGCTAGTGAAAGAGCAAAAGAAGATTTATGTGGAATCCAAACAGGGCACAAAAAATAAGTCACAAGCAGTGACAAGCAGATTTTAGTCCAAAGTAGATGTAATATCTGTTTTTGTTATATCAGCTCTGTATTTTTGCAGGTTTGTATCCTTAAAATGTTAGTCAATTGAGTCAATTTGTTTGACTCAAAACAGATCCTGCTGCAAATCCCTGCCTACAGAAATGTAAGCAATCTTACACATTGCTGCACAAAAATAATCATACATAAGGGAACGTTTCAGAAAGAGAATAATAGCTGCAAATATGTATTGAGGCTTTCAAATCTAACATATATTTAAGTGCTGTGAGTCATTTGCAAGAAGACAATTACCTATGATAGCATCATTTAAGAAAGGCAGCTATCTTTTATTGATGCATTATTTCAAGTGTAGCAACTATATGCAAAATGCTTTGCAAAGAAAATCCAGCTGACCTTTATAGGGCATGGCAGCCCCATTTGTTACTGCTGTCATCCTCCTCAGCTTAATCTGCCGCCTTGCTAACTTGCTCCTGTCAACTTTTTTTTTATTTTTTATACGAGTCATGACTCAAATGGCTGGTCACAACAGGACATACCTATTTGTAAATACCAGAAGAAATTGACAGTCCTTTTTTCCTCAACACTGCTCAATTTTCTCAGGTAATCTATCTCGAAGGCAAAGGTTAAAGCAAAGGCATCTTCTCCAAGAGACTTTGTCTCCTCAATCTTCTCACAACACTAAACGGCACAAACAACATTACTTTGTTTGTGTGAGGTAATCTTGTCTTTAGGGTGGACAACTTTTTGATGCAGATGGTTTCCAGGTTTAAAGTGGACCAGAATGTTGAATGTTGTGTCAAAAATTGGTCAACCCTAAAGACAAGCCCCCTCGCACAAACAGAATAATGTGGTCTAAGCTGTTCAGTGAAGATTGTAGTGACAGTTATGTCGGAGGAACGAAACAACAGCTTCACAGGAAAATGTATCAGCACAGAAGAGCAAACCCTAGTGGATCTGAGTCTGCAGTACACATCATTCCCCAGCCTCTGCAGAACATCTATCACCTTTGTCTTGTAACCACTTGTTGGATCTTCTCTCAGTGTCTCTAAGGGGGTGGTGTCCCTGGGTAAGCTGTTAATACTGGACTCTGCAGTGTTTAGGATCACAGTGCATTTTGCATTCATGAGGTTCTTTACCCATCTGCCTCAAGTGGCTTGTATAATATCCTTGTTACACCTAGGATGGTCTGGGTTGTGCCGCTGTTGTCCATTAGACAAAATGGAACTTTTTTTGTCCTTGCTCTTGTTGTGCTGTGTGAGTTGTACCTTCTGTATAAAATTGGAGATCTCCTGTAGGACTTCCCTTGAAACTAACACCGCAAATTGTTTCTGTAGAAAATCTAACTTAGTCTAGAGGTTATCTATTGTGAAATGAGTCTGTCTTACCGTTTCGCACAGAAGGTGGGTCTGGGCCAGGTGTAGATTGTTTCAGCCCCGTGTCCCTTACCAGAACCCAGCTATAGGCTTTTTGGAATCAGCTTATTTCTCAGGCATACAACAACACTGTAGCCACCTAGGAGACACTTGGTTGGGTTAACACATTTTAGACCCATTAATGACAGAACAATTGAAAAAACTGTCTGCAGCCTGAGTTCATCCACCTGCTGCCTCGATGTTTTTTCCACTAGATTTCTAAAATCAGTACTAAGCAGTTTGTTACCACAACTCACTGATATAGTCAATAATTCCTTACAGTCTGGAACATTTCCAAGGGCCTTAAAAACTGCTGTCATTAAGCCTCTCCTAAAGAAGTGCAGTCATGATGCTACAGTGCTCAACAACTATCGACCCATATCAAACCTGACATTTTTAGGGAAAGTCATCGAAAAAGTTGTATATCAACAACTTAATGACTTTCTATTACTTAACAACTGCTTTGATCCTTTTCAGTCAGGATTCAGGCCCATCACAGACTGAGACTGCACTTATCAAAGTCACAAATGACATCCGTCTGAACACTGACGCGGGCAAAGTCTCTGTCTTAGTTCTGGACTTGAGTGCCGCGTTCGATACAGTGAAATCCTGAAAATCCATGAAATCCTGTCACAAAGATTAGAGGAATGAATAGGTATCTCTGGAACTGCTCTTAAATGGTTTCAGTCCTATCTTGAAGACAGGAAGTACTTTGTTTCGGTTGGAAACTGTATATCAGACCAAATGGCCCTGACATGTGGGGTTCCACAGGGGTCTGTCTTGGGACCCCTATTATTCAATCTTTACATGCTTCCTTTAGTTAATACACAGCTGTGACGTATCCTACCATAATTATGCAGATGACACTCAGATTTACATTTCACTCACAGCAGGTGAAAATGGACCAATCCATTCACTGTGTCACTGCATCGAACAGATTGATGTGTGTATGCAAAATAATTTTCTCCAACTGAACAGAAACAAGACTGAACTAAACATCTTTGGGAACAGAAACAAAGAGAATTTGTCAGCAGTCACCTCGAGTCTCTTTCTCTAAAATCTAAAAATGTACAGTTAAAAATCTGGGGATCATCATGGACTCAGACTTAAATTTCCAGAGTCACATTAAGTCAATTACATCATCTGCATTTTATCACCTTAAAAACATTTCCAGAGTCAAAGGGATAATGTCTCAACCAGACTTAAAGTTATTCATGCTTTTATCTCCAGCAGGTTAGATTACTGTAACGGCCTGCTCACTGGTCTCTCAAAACGAGGGTTAAGACAGCTGCAGTTTATTCAGAACGCTGCTGCTCGGGTTCTAACTAACACCAGGAAGTACAACCACATCAGTCCAGTTCAAAATCTCTGCACTGGCTTCCTGTTGCTCAGAGGATAGACTTTAAAACAGCACCACTGGTTTACAAGTCTCTTAATGGTTTAGCACCAGAATATATTTCTAGAAAGGCTAGTTGCTTATGAACCTTCTTGGACTCTGAGAACATATGGGACAGGCCTTCTGCTCGAGCCCAGAGTTAGAACTAAACAGGGTGAAGCAGCATTAAAGTTTCATCCAGCAAAAATCTGGAACAACCTCCCAGATGAAGTAAAACAAGCCTCAACTCTAACAATGTTCAAGGGGAGGTTAAAAATCTTCCTCTTCAGCTCCGCCTACACTACAACTCAAAGTGTTTTTTTTTCTTCTTTTATAATGTTTTTAATTTTTCTTAGGCTTCTAAATCTAAATCTTGTAAACTGTCTTTTATTTCTGTAAAGCACTTTCAGTTACCCATTGTATGAATTGTGCAATATAAATAAAATTGCCTTGCCTTATTTTGTATACATTGTAGGTTTAATCTAAAACAATTTCAGTTTCCTGGCAGTTTTTTCATGGCCTTGTAGCAGTTAAAGGCTCTCATTCCCAAAGTGGGTAGCAACATGTCTGTGAAAGTTCTCAGTCATCCAGGTCATCTTGAAGAAAAGGTTAAAGCAAAAGCCTCTGGACCCAGTTTTCAAGGTGAAGTGGTTTTGTCTCTAATTCCAAGAGACTTTATCAATTCTGGAAAACTGAGTCCAGATGCTTTTCCTTTAACCTTTTCTTCAAGAGTAGATATATTTATACCTATATTCTGCCATTGTTTCCCATACTGCTGAATAAATAATACATTTAAACAGCCTTTCAGCAATTATCTTAATCAAAACATTGTTCACTGGTACTGATATATTGTTGACTGGTGAGAGCTAAATTATGTGAATAAGTTTTGTATTTCTTTTCTGATGATATAAATCTGTAATATTAATATCAATGATATGTGCACTGAGACTCAAACAATTTCTGCTTAGCGGATTAAAAAGAAACGCAGTCCCCTCTGAAGGGTGTGCTCTAGTTGCTCAGAAACAGATTTCAGCAAATAGATTGTATCAGCAGCAGCTAAACTTTGTGGAACACTGCCGTCGTCCTGTCTGAGTAAGGCCTTATTATCTTACAGCATAAGTCTGACTAAAACTAAAATGTGTTTGAAAGTAATCATGGCAAAAAAAATTAAAGGGAAGAATGTGTGGCATGCTGTTCCAGTGGTTAGCACTGTCCCCTCACAGCAAGAAGGTCCAGGGTTTGATTCCAGGGAGATGCATGATCTCCCTGTGCTTGGGTGGGTTTTATTAGAGTACTCCGGTTTCCCCCACCAACATCAAAAACATGCTGGCCACCCTCTGGTGGTTTAGGGTTAAGGGTACATTACAGTTTGTATGACAAAAAATGAATGACAAAGAAAATTATTACCTATGTATAGCTTATCATAATGCAGTATAAGCTTAGTTGGGAAATTATTTTCTGCTCTACTACTGCAGTCAACAATGAGAAAATCTTCTAAACCATCTTCACTGACCATAAACAACCAGTTGCAGTATAAATTTCAAAGGGCACACAAGCCGCTCTCAAAGGTTTTCAAGTTCCAAATGGATTAATTAATCCAATAAACTACATCGCAAAAGTAATGAGACAAAACTAAATTAAACAAAACACTACTGCTATTTAAGAAAGACGAGTGTTTCAATTATGAAAAATATTCTTGTCCATAAAACATTAGTCAAAGCATATTATGCCAACCAAGGATTTAAAAACATTCAATCTTGTTTGTTTCCATCAGTTATGGAGAATATTCACAGATAAATGTTTCAAATATGAATTTTAAAAGCAAAAAAAACATAAGAGGGGGAGTCTGAAGCCTTGATATTTTATAGAGAAGAGCATCTGAGGAGACTATAGACTGTTATGGAATACAAACAGAGCAAAAGACCATCACACATTAAAGTTTAGAAGTAGAACAGTCCATTTTAACAGTGTAACCTCATACCAAGAGTTTTCTACTGGTTTAATTCAACCAAACCAAAGAGGTATCTTCAACAAGTGAGTTATAAAGACTAAATGTTACAATTTAGAGAACATATAGGGTTTAGGACTGGACTCTCACACTGATAGTAAACATTGAATTGAACATTCAAAGTAATAAAACTATTCTAATACCATAAGGAATTCTGATTTGCTCTTGATATCTCACTCTAAGTTGCCTGATAAATATCAGGGCTGGACTGCTAAGACCGGCAGAAAATTAAAGCTCCCATTCAAACGGTTAGTTACAGATGTGTTTTGAGGGGTATTTCCCTTTTCAAGATAATACTGCTTTGATAAGGCTTAGAATCTCTAAAGGGGCTTTTTCTCACAAACCTTAACATAATAACTTTTAGGGGAAAAAAACAAGCTCTGTCTTTATCTGCTTAAAAAATATACTCACCCCGGCTGCAAAACCTAAACTGCCGTCCAAGATACGTTTCTGAAAAGGTAAAAACGAGACAGGGTCAAATCAATATGTTCAAACCCAGACGATGTGACATGGATGTCGTCAATAAAGTGACAAAAAGGCAGTGAGACTTGAGAGTCAAAGATAAAGCAGGCCATCAATATAAGGCTTTGAAATCAGGTTTAGCTCCGAGCAACAACTGATAAATGCTACAGTTTAACTCAACAGCTATTTAATTTAAGACTGAGCAATAAGACTAAAATATAGAATCTTAATTTTCTTTTCATTTAAATTTATGATTTTATTGTTGTTTTTTTTCTATTACTTTCTGACACAAAAAGCGATGCATGTCTATTGCCCTCATAGATTCAAAATTTAAAGATAGTAGTTATAATGCAGTTTGGGTTGGGCACGTTTTAGTTTTGTTCTTATTCTAAAATGCCACATGCCAGGTCTTGTTAAAAAATGTGAAAAGGTGTTGTTGAATGAAAGCACACGACTAATTTGCATCAATCAGTGTCAAGTGCTCAAATGGTGCATCATACAGACAATTCAATTAATCAAATTTGTATTATTTTGTCTATGACATCCGAATTGACATATTGCAAAATTAAACAAAAAACTTTTATTTTAAATGACTGTGTTATAGACTTCCAAATATTTAGACTAAACTCAAAAAAACTAAAGTATCCAACCTATTATTTTCACTCTGATGGTAATGGACACTGCTGCATCTGCTCTATAGTGGTTTTGTGTTGGCATTGGGCAGAAAAAAAAAAATAAATAAAATAAAATAAAAAAACTTTTAAATTACTGATAATACTTTATTTGACTCAACTTTACACACTGTAAAGCACAGCAGTTACAGAAAACTGATTCCATTACACTTGATTTTGCAGTGTAGCTACTTTGTTCAAAATGTTAAACTTGAATACTTTAACAATTAATTCAGCCCTAGTTTCCATTATATAATGAAATGTATAAGTATATTCCAGCAGATCTGTTATAAGTCTATAGTCATTGTTTGTTGTAATTTTCTGTTTTCTTTTCCTTTTTAATTTGTAGCTTTTAGTTATTTTTAGCAAATGTTTGAAACAGTAAAAGAGCACATTAAACTACGATGGGCTGCCATGGTCTCTAAACATAAAACAATGTAATGATGCTGTAATACCTGTCGACTGGAGAAGACAAAGACCAGGGCAGCTCCAGCAGCGGTCATACCCCAGGTGAACAGGGTTCCCAGCAGGGCCTGGGTCACCGGACTATAACCTTCCAACATGGTGCCACTCCTGCAAACAAAACATGTGTTATCCCGCCGGGCATCGACACCTTAGCAATGCTCTTTTCAGGAAAAGACTCATCAAACTGAGAATCAACTTTGAACTGCAGTGCCTAGGATTTGACGGTGTTTCCACAGTGCCACATCTTCCATAAACATTTGTCCTGCCGTTACTTGTCTGTCACGCCCACTGTGGTGTAAATATAAATGTAAATCCTGTTTGCGGAATCAAATATCCTGAACATCATTTACATTTGGTTTGCCAACAGTAAAGGTATTTAGCCAGGAAGATTAACATACTTAAAATCCATGGCCATTTCTTTAAATGTCAGTGTTATTATTTTGTGTTACAACAATCATTTAAAATTGCATTGATATAAGTACATGTGGTCATGTAATAATAGTGCACACATTTGCTGTTAATCTTAATAGTGTTAGTTAGTGTTTTTTTTTTTTTTTTTTTACAGACACTGGATTTCATGTTTCCTAAACTCATGTTTCCTAAAGATTTATATTTAAACACATACTGTAAAGTTAAAAAAAAATTAATATAAAAAAAGAAAAAAAAACATTGAACTTCCTTGCATTGTTTCTAAATTGTACAAGTAATTGCAGCAGCTGAATCGTAATTTTTACTGGCTGCAAGTACTCCTTATTGGGATTATTTAGACCACCAACAAGAAGAAATATCTCACAGTTTCAACAAAGTAAATATTATATAAACCAAATATAAATAATATAAACCAACAGAAATAGGCCTACACTTTATTTTCTCGAAATTGGTTAATATGTTGTAATAACGTTGTATGTGGTCATGCTAAAACAATGAGAGTTAAGCGTTTGTAAACGTTTAACTAAATTAGGCTAATAGCATTCGCTTCAATTGTCTATACCAGTTGTGACAATTTGGCTTCGGTTACAAAAAAAAGTAGGCTACACTTTAACAAAAGCTAAAAAAAAAAAAAAAACTACAAATCTTTAACTTAAGAAATTACTACTCAAAGCTGTGGACTGTTAAAAAAATATTTTATAATAATGAGCTCCGTTTATTGCCTTGGAAAAGAAATGCTTAAATGCATTAGCTTAATACAAACACTACATTAATACAAGAACTACAATAAAAGAACTTCACGAAGAATTGAAATAACCTATAAACTATATAAAATAAGGTTGTAACTAACGCAGAAATTACAAAAATACTCTAAACTGTCCTGCTCTGTAGCTACGACTCAAACGAACAAGTGTATCTGTGTCACGCACAGTATTTCTTCAGCATCCTACAATTTAGAAGTCCTTGAAGGTAGGCTACGTGACATACCTGTCATAAGTGCTAACCGGTTAACCTGCTGCTTCTTCTTTCTTTGAATGCATTAAAACGATGTTTCTGTTGTACTGAATTTCACGTGACGTGTACTAACGCAGTCGGATTTTTATTTTCCTGAATTTTAGTTACTACAATGTAATAAAAATGTGTTCCCCAAAAACATTTCAGCTTTACTCACTTCTTTCCAGTGGCACTTCTATGGGCACTTCGGCTGCTTTCTATTTACTTCCTACTTCCCGGTCCACGTGTCTGTGACAGCGCAAACCCCGCCCCCTCTGAGAGCTAATTGGACGAGAGCGGATGAGACAGCAACAGCGGGGGTGCCTTTCCACTGAGAGGAAAATGGCAGGAGTCTCCTAGCCTGGCTCCGCCCTCCTACGTACTTTCGCTCAATTTCATTTCGCTTTAGTACTTAGTCTGGGATCGCTGTATATTCTTAGGTTTCCAGAAATCAATTTTTTGTAGGACCAATCAGCGAACAGAGGGAGTGACTTGTTGTTTCCGGTCGGTTTCGGCGCATGACATACGTCACGACCACACGTTAGCGATTGGCTATGGCAGATCCTGAGTGACTCTGGGCAGATCCAATAGTTTTAAACTTCAACAGAGTTCCCGCATACAAGGAAGTAAACGCTTGTCAATGGAGCGAGGCCAGACTCTCTGTACAAATGAAATGTACTTGAGTCTGGTAGAACCAGGCTAGGAGTCTCCCTGAGTAAGTGGTAAATTCAATGAAAAAAATAAGAATGTTCACAAAAAACATATTAAATGAGCCAGAAATAATTAGCTTCTAATGTAAGTTTTGAGAATTAGAGGAGTTGCCACAGAATCATTGCCAATGTATAAAGTGTTTTAACTTTTTTTTTTTTTTTTAAGGATTTATTTGATTTCCATTATATTATGCTGTCATTTTCAACTGTGACCTCACATTTCACAGTGTGTTACAAAGGTTGTGTTGCTAATTTAAATCTAATTTAAAGCAGATATGAATGCATTGCTACATAATAAAAAAGAGAAATCCTGGAGTGTGGCTAGATAGAGACATATAGCCCACTGCAGCAGTAAACATTAGTAGACTGTTTCGGGTTAATTCACTACTTTCTGATCATTAAATTCGAAATGTAGTGCTTTTACAAAAAGAAAAAATTACATTTAAGGAACTCAATCTTTTATGTCACCAGTTCTCCTTGAGTTCAAAGCGATGTCAAAAATAAATAAAAAAAAATTTACAGACTGTACCAAAAATTGGAAACAGCTGTTGCTAATAAAAGTAAGCTTGTTTGTGACGGTCCCCGCAAGGCCTTCACACTAATGAGCTTTTTTTCCGAGGTGGGGTCGACGGGAGGCTGGTTGGGGATCACCTTGGCCATGACTCTATAAAGCTTCCGCTTTCACCTGACGCATCTCTCTCTTGCTCTTGCTTGGCTGTTTTTACAGTGGCCCAGAGAGCTCAACGAAATATAAATGCCGAAACACACTTTACAAAAAGAAAAGAATTTAAATGCACAAGAAATAGTTACTTGCCATTACAACAACATATAAATGCACCGGAAATAGCCAAACAAAATTACAACAATAACCACACGACATTACAAAATAATTTTTCCTACACAAGAACATACATCACTAGAAACTCCGTAGCTGTAGATCTGCATCAACTATTACCCTTCTATGAATATCTGCATAAAACACAGTTTATTAAAGACACTGTTCTAGAGCCACAGCTCTTATAGACAACCTCACTTTTTATTGAAGAAAAGGTTTGAGTAAAAAGCATCTGGACTAAGTTTTCAAGGTGAAGACGTTTCGTCTCTAATTCCAAGAGACTTTATCAATTCTGAGTTCAACTGGTGAGAGAGCTGAGCTTACGTCTTCACCTTGAAAACTTAGTCCAGATGCTTTTACTCAAACCTTTTCTTCAAGATGTCCTGGATGACTGAGAACCTTCACACTCACTTTTTATTGTTCACTGTTGATACTTGCTGCAGTAAAGCACTACTTTGCACACATTTGTTTACATTTGTGAGAAACAAAACTTGAAGAAGCATTACTGAAGTTTCAATGGTTCAAATACAAAAAAATCTAACCCATACATGCATCAGCAACAGCATGATGTGCAGAATGAGCCTAGCTGTATTTTCCACATTAAATGGGAAGGAATTGGCATCAAAACTACTGTGTTATCGGACGTGACGTAACGTGCGCTCGCGGGTCTATATGGTTCTGACTTTTTGATTTACCGCCATAAGTAAACTAAGCAACACCAACGGCAAAGTTGAAAATGAATCCTGTGAACACAGCGCACTTCAGCGCCTCCAGCGCACTCAAAACCAGCAGATTCTTCTTCAATTGTTGTTTGTTTGTGCTTTTATAAGCGTGCCCACTGTGAAAATGCACAACACTAGATGCAGTACCGCTAACGCCAGAGGTGGCACACTAGTTTAAAAACCCTCCACCTCCTGCAATGCTCCTACCACATACATAAATAGCATACACTCACAACAGCATTCACAATTGTGTCATTAATGACCACTAATAAATGAAAAACACATGGCTTTGGTGGATTATTTGAAAAGACCAGGACTAGACCAAGACCAGACCAAGACTATGTTTGGATTACAGCTGTTGGAGATGTTGCTGTTGGTGAGTCTTCTATGTATTGAAGAGGTTACAAGCACACATTTGCTCAAAAAATGCTTTTGTAATGCGCGTTGTTAATGTTGTAATTTTGTTTGGCTATTTCCTGTCCAGCTAAATCTGGTTGTAGTGTTGTGTTACTATTTACAATGCAGTTAAATATGGGGTGCCAAATGTAAAAAGTAAACCTATAATTGTTAACTCATGTTTTTTAAATATATAGAGTGGTTTCTTCACATGTAGCTTGTTTTCTTCACATTTAAGTAAGACTTTCTGTACAAATAACACGTTATAATATGTTATAACATTAAAAATCATTTAAAATGCTAAATCTGAATGATATATATATATATATATATATATATATATATATATATATATATATATATATATATATATATATATATATATATATATATACTGTGTGCACAATTATTAGGCAAGTTTTGACCATATCATAATTTTAGCCATAATTTCCAACTCCAAGCTGTATAAACTTGAATCCTTAATGCATATCATGTGATGTGTATTTGTGTAACGAGGGAGGGTGTGGCCTAAGGAGATCAACACCCTGTATCAAGGTGTGCATAATTATTAGGCAGATTCTTCTCCTCAAGAAAAATGGGCCAAAAAAGAGATTTAACTGACTCTGAAAAGTCAAAAATTGTAAAAAGTCTGTCACAGGGATGCCACACTCTTGAAATATCTAAGATATTGGGGCGTGATCACAGAACCATCAAACGTTTTGTAGCAAATAGTCAACAGGGTCGCAAGAAATGTGTCGAGAAGAAAAGATGCAATTTAACCTCCAAAGATTTGCGAAGAATCGTGAACGTGAGCGTGAAGCTACCAGGAACCTTTTATCCTCCAGTGCTCCTATGTTCCACAACTGCAACCTACCTGGAGTGTCAAGAAGTACAAGGTGTTCAGTTCTCAGAGACATGGCCAAGGTAAGAAAGGCTGAAACCCAACCACCTCTGAACAAGACACATAAGTTGAAACGTCAAGAATGGGCCAAGAAAGAAGACAGATTTTTCAAAGGTTTTGTGGACTGATCAGACGGATGGGCATGTGGTTGGGTCAGTAACGGACAAAGAGCTCCACTTTGACTCAGGCGCCAGCAAGGTGGAGGTGGGGTACTGGTATAGGCAGGTATTATTAAAGATGAGCCATTTCGAGTTGAAAATGGACTCAAAATCAACCCTAAGACCTACTGCCAATTTTTAGTAGACACTTTCTTCAAGCAGTGGTTCAGTAAAAAGTCTGCCTCTTTCAAGATGTTATAAGAATTTTAATTTTAATGTTTAGAGTTACTGGGGGCTTATAGTTCTCTTCAGGTCATGTCAAATTCATGGCATGTCCTTCGTGCTAATCCAAGCATGAAGTAGACATAACTAGAGTGGGACATGGCTTGTCACGGGACTTTTGCACCTGGACCATTGTGAACGCCTCTCACCAAGGACGTCAATGTGTTGTATATAATGCCATGTTCTGTTTACATTTTTAAGCAAACCTCCTGCTGTATCTTTGTACTGCTGCTCTGCTTCTCCTTGCAAGATTAAAACCTGGCCATTGCTTGTTAAATTATAATCTGTCTCTGTGTCTCTCTGGATAAATATAAGGATATAGAAAATTATTTTAATACAAGAAGACTTTGATTTTTATGCAAGACAGCGCTCCATCACATGCATCAAAGTTCTCCACTGCGTGACTGGCCAGTAAAGGCCTTAAAGATGACTGAGAGCTTTTGGGCCCTTCTTAAGCAGGACATTTACAGTGAAGGTAAACAGTACACCTCTCTGAACAGTATCTGTGAGGCAGTGGTTGCAGCTGCACAAAAAGTTGATTCTGACCAGATCAAGAAACTGACTGACTCTGGCTTGTGACTGTTATTACAAAGAAGGGTGGCTACATTAGTCACTGAGTTTATTGTTTTTTTTTTATCTCAGAAATGATTATTTGTAAATTTTGAGTTTGTTTATTGTTCTCACTTTAACAGGTGAAAATAAAAAAGTGAGATGGGAAAAAACTTTGTTTTTTATTTAGTTGCCTAATAATGGTGTACATGTAGGTATTCTCTTAAGAAAGCCAAAACTTCACTTCTACTACTTAAATGTTCAGGTTTGAGGGTTTGATATATATATATATATATATATAGATATATATAGATATATATATATATATAGATATATATAGATATATATAGATATATAGATATATAGATATAGATATAGATATATATGTGTGTGTATGGGAGGCAGACCTTGGGTCTGTGGCCTTGACACAGGTCCCTGACAAGAAACAGACATGGGGTATGTTTCTGTGGAATCTTTTCAGTGGAATTCATACAATTTCAAGGCATGTTGACCTTTGACTCTTAACACCGATGCATTCGTCCACTAGACACCTTTAGATTTCCTGTTTCTTAAACTTGGACTCAAGGATTTCAAATGTATTCAGTTGTGTTGTTAATACCTAACTTTAGATATAAATTACATATACTAAAGACAGAATACTTCACTTTTTATACTTTGTCAAATATTTTGCAGAAGCAGAAGCAGAATCTTTACCTTTGGTGTCACCAAAGCTTTTTATTTTGTGAATGCACACTGCACTAATGAGATTGAACACAATCCAAATGCATCACCATTAAGGGCGGCCAGTTTCACCCATGACACAAATGCGCCTGGTGCTTTTGTAACGAGTCCCTATGAATATTTTACATTCCAGTGATGCAATTACCACCCAATCTGCATTACTCATGACTGTTTCTGTTTACTGGTGAATAAGTAATATTGCTGGGAAACCATAAAGCAGATAACAAGTCGTGGGGTTTCCTGATTTCTTTTGCAAAAAGCATCCAGAACAGCACGTCTTTCCGTATGTTACATGAAAACACACTGACAGAGCATTGTCGTCAAAGCTACAATAATATAGTCTGATTCATATTTTGCCAGGTTCATTTTGTTATTTCACCCAAGCCACAGATGGCATCACGTTGGGCGATATATATAATTCTTTTCCCAGATTTTATCATCTCGTTCTCAGCGGTAAGCCAAGAAAAAGAGCAATACCAAAGTATAAGAATTGAGAGACATTGATAAGTTCTTAGGAAGAAGCAATATCATGATAATGTTTTGGTGGTGTTCGTTGGTTCAGCCTGCGAGTGCCATGTGCTTGGCTCTCTGTCTGCCGTGGCACATGGCAACCCCAAAAATGTGAAAAACTGTCCGTGAAATAAGGAGCTGTCAAACATTGGCACATTTAGCGCAACCAAAGCGAAGGTGTTTTTTTTTTTTTTTTTTACAGCAACTGGGGCTGAGGAGACAGCAAGAGTTACAAGTCTCTAGGGGGGGCAGCTACATTATAAGTTACAAGCTAATCAGGAGTTGAGACTACAGAGATATTTTTCCACGGTTAATTAGAGCCAGTGAAAAAAAGCCAAGAGTGGAAGTGTTTGTTGAGACGTCTGTAAAAGGACATAGAAATTACTTAGATGACTTTTAACCTAATTGCGGAAGTGTAAAAAAAGTTAGGATTGATTCAGTGCAGGTACTTTTGGAGGAAGGGGAGGGGGTTCTAGGGTACTCCAGAAATGCGTGTCTGAGTGGCAACAGGACAGAGGTCATTGCTGTCTTTAATCTTGATCAGCATTACAACGCCAGACCCTCCCTACACCTTTACTCTTCTCTCAAATCCTACATAGTTTTAAAAACAACTGGTAAAGTTGCAAAATTAAATATAAAAAACTATAATTTGCGGCGGTCTGTGCAGCTGTAAATTCTAATATAACATATTATTTGACATTTCAAACTGACACAGCTGTCTAAACTTTCTGAACTGGAAAAGATATGTAAAATTTCAAAAAGTCTCTGCTCAAGTTAAAGCAATGTTTAAAAATAAAAAATAATATATATAATTTGCGATATGCCATCACCAGCTGGTTTGAGAATTTGAATATTAAATCAAAACAGTGGAAAAAATAATGGACACATCACACATCCTCATGATGAAAACCACTGTGGAGCATTTCTACAATCAACATTTTCTAAATGTAGTGACTTTGACTCTGCAGACTGCATTAAGAAATTACATTCTAATGGGACGAAAATCGGAGCACACCTTAGTGCATGTGCATTTTTTTGTCCATCCATTTGTCTGCAACTAAAATATTTTGTTGTGTTATACAAAGACAAACAATGGAGAGGTTGGAAGAGCCCACGAAAGAAAAACATTCCATGTCAAAAGTCAAAAAACAAGAGTGGTGCAAAAATAGACAGTGGAGTTCTGCTTCCTGTTAGCAATGGAAGTGAGTTTGGGTTTAAAGGTGGGTGGCCAAGGTGACGCTGTGTAGTCCACTGATGTGTGCAGTTGGGTGACCCCACGCTGAACTGTTCTATGAAGCACTGAAGTCAGGGAAAAAAAATGGGGTATGTAGGTAGCTGGGGGTGAAGTAAACAGAAGCAAACGGGAGGAGAAGAAAGAGCAGAGGAGAAAAAGTTATGAAAACAAAAGTATTGTAGCAGATGGGGCCAGGGTTTACCTTGGAAACAGAAGAACTTAGAAGGAGGGGGAGGGGGGAGGTCTCTCTGGAGGGGCGTGTGTCAAGCTGGAGTTTATCCCAATCTCCAGAGACTAATGCACAAGGAGGAGCGGAGGGGGTCTCGCACTGCACAATGCGGGGGGAAAAGAGATATAAAAGAGCTCCCGGGGAGAGGAGAGTGGTCAGGCAGGCGTCCGGGCGGTTGTCTTGCTTTACGTCATGACAGGAGCATCCACGGAGATCAGAGCTGCCCGTGCCACCCAGGAATAAACTTTTTCAAAAGGATGGAAGCACATAAAGAGTTGGTGTAGCTTGAACTCAGACTGTTTGATTTTCACTCCATCTCTGATAACTTTTACTACAGCCAAGAGGTGACCTGGCAGAGAGTGCAGTGGAATTTAAATTGAATCCAAGGCAGCTGTGGGTATTTGATGATACCCTCGCCTTTAGATAAAATGAATGTCTCATTTTTGTCTGACTCCAACTACAATCACACCTTTGTGGATGAGCATTTTCATTTTGCCGGGACTATCAGTGGTTTTAGCATTTCCATAGCTATTTTGTACCTTGCCGTTTGCATCATGGGCCTGTCTGGGAATGCTTTGGTTATAGTTGCAATTTTAAAACTTGATAAAATGTCCTCGTCCACCACTGTGTACATCTTCAACTTGGCACTTGCAGATGGACTCTTCATGGTGGGTCTACCTTTTATTGCAAGCCAAAACTTCCAGAACTCTTGGATGTTCGGGGACATTGCTTGCAAAGTTGTCATGGTGCTTGATGGCATCAATCAGTTCACAAGTGTCTTTTGTCTTACTGTCATGAGCATCGACCGGTACATGGCACTGTCCAACCCACTCCGATTCTCCCGCTGGAGAACTCCTCGATGTGCCAAGATTGTCTCGGCAGTCCTGTGGTTCTTCTCCATTCTAACAATTCTCCCCATGGCACTGCACTTTTCAGCTGAACAAGGCTTGTGCATACCAGATCTTGTATCTGACGCGTGGTGGCTTGGTGTCCTCTCTTATACTTTTGTCATGGGGTTTGCGTTGCCATTCACGGTCATGACAGCATCATATACAGCCTTGCTTTGGACCCTACGTTCCCAACGACTTCGAGCCACTCCACCAAACCAAGAAAGCCAACGTTTGGAGCAACAGGTCACCAAAATGGTGGTAGCAGTGGTAATTGTCTTTGGAGTTTGTTGGTTACCATTTTATACCCTTAACTTCTGCTCGTTGTATCAAGTTGGTCTTGTGCAAAACTTTGCAAGGGCTTTTGAGTTTGTGGTCCTTGTGTCCTACTCCTGGAGTTGTGCTAACCCCATTCTCTACGCCTGCCTTTCAGACACTTTCAGACGTCACTTCCGTGCCCTCTTCCTTCCTGCTCCTAAGCCAACTCCCAGCATGCAATGCCACACTGAACGGTATGATCTCAGTGAGATAGGTCTACCAGATATATGACTATTCTTGCATAGAGAGAAGACTGTCTGTGTGATTTACTATTGCAATGTATAATGCCTGAAATGTACATATTTTAAAGATTTTTAACTTGTCATCTGTCACTGTGTTTAAAACCTCTTTCTAATCACTACGTAGTGTACTATATAGTTTTTATGCAAAAACTCTATGCACTCCAAAACTCTAAAACAAAAAATGCAATACATTATTTCATCCTCAATAACAGTGTTATGTTTCTTTCAATTGTTTGAACAAAGCAAACTATAGGCCCAGGTATGACAAAATAAAATTCTTAAAATTTGTAAACTAGGTATTGAGTCATTAGGGTGTAAAGTTTCTTAACACTAACTTTTCATAGCGTGTATTGATGAATTTAAAACTGACAGAAATAAATAATCCAATCATTGTGAGCCACAATTCCTTTATTTGCAAATGTGAGAAAAACGTTTTAGATTTGACACCATTTGTAATCTTCTTTATTCAATTTTATTTATAAGTATTCATTCTAGAGTTTAAAGAAAAGTAAAGAAGCCCACTTTCAACAGAGACCAATGGATTTTTGTGTGCCAGTGTCAGAATATTAAGAAGTTGGTGCGAACATTCACTACTGAATCCACTGTAGTGCACAACGTGGAGATAGATAGTGATTGAGGGCCTATGAGTGGTTTCAGACAGTCCGTATATCTCAATGATATTACAGTATAGTGAATGTTTTTGGTCACCATGTATGCAAATGCAGTGCATCTGTTTTGATGCAATTTAAATAATATAATAGAGAAAATGGTACACCTGTTTCTGTTTATAAGACGTAAGCACTTTGAAGTTTTGCTAGTGTATACTCTCTTTCAGTTCCACTTCAAAGATATCTGTAACACTCTCCTCACCAAAGAAATCCCTCAGCAGTCTGATTCATACCTGCTGTGCAATTTGCTTCTTCGTACTCTCACAGCACCGAGATGACCTATCTATCAGACTCCTGTGGATTGCACGTCAACAGAACAAATGAAATGAGCCACACTGGTGTAGAAGTGTGGAGTGTAAACAGAATAAAACTGGTCTGGTGCTTTGGGAGGAACAAGCTTGAAAGCAAACAAAAATCGCACAGAGACCAACTACATAATGCTTTTTCAACTCCCACAGTGGGACTGTGTCCTCGCGCAAGGGAAGTGTCAAATGTTACCCGACTGCTGGTCTATTACAGAATAGGGATTAGCAAAAAATTATACTAAAAATAGACTTTTTTTTTTTTCTATATCTGTTTGTGCATTTAAAACTTATAAACCAGCACATGTCTTGCTTTATTTGTTCTTTTTCTGCTCAGAAATTAAAGCAGCTTTAACATAAAAACAGACATTATAATCATTGATACCCTTATTATTGTTACAAACTATGTGCCACAGAAAATGTATGTATTGTTGGGAAGACATGTGAGTGACAATCTATTTTTTATTTGCGAAAAAATTAAAAATGATATATCATGAATGTTATAAACCAGACTGTTCCTTTTGATTTTGTTAAAAAATATTAAACAGAGACTGGGACCATTTTAATGTTAACAAACTATTCTATATACTTTACATTCCTGTAATGCTATTGCTGCATAAGCTGTAATAAACATACCTGCTTTTGTATGCTGTAGTATATTTGCTATATGTAGCTTACATTACTCTCCTCTAATCAAACACTTACAGATGTATCTTCTGGTCCATTAGCTTTAGCCTTCAGTTAAGCCTTGTGTCAGATGTAACAGCAAACAAATCTAAACTAGAAAAGGTAAAGGTGTCAAATATCAACAGTGTTGCCCCCTACTGGCCCGGAAATTTAAAGATTCCCAACACGTTGAAGCTGGTGCAGCGCTAAAATTGACTGGTGAAGTTTAACAATATTCCAAAATACGTTGACCTTCTCCCATTGCACAGCAGACCATCTGTCTGTAACTGTGCCTCCCAGGCCGGCAGTGAACTAAATCGTCTCTAGTAAATGTCAAGGCCCTTCAGCCGAGAGACGCTCATGCCCGGCAATCGCTCTTTAAAAAAACCTTGCCACGTCTTGTAACACTTTTGAAAATTCCTTGGGCGAAAGAATAATGTGCGTTAAATGAGAAGCCAAGTCCAGAGTGAAACCAAAGCATAGGACAACACAGTATTATTGGACTCTATATCCATTTAAGGGCAGGCGACTGATTCAAATGGCATGTTTTATTATCTTTATGTAAGACTTTAACAGTGTTCTTTGCGCTTTCCAATGCTACTCTATTTCTCTCTGCAGTATACATTGTTTTTTGTATTTTCAATTGGACTAGCAAGCAAATGTTGATTTGCAGTGGACATTTTGATCTTTATTTGTTTGTTATATGAAGACTAAAACCGTTCTCAAGTTCACGTCAGTGGTCAATGAATCCCTGGTCACATTATCTGCCTCCTGACATCAGTGTGGGAGCAGTTCAAGATGTCCACTATAGGAAGAGAGCACTTGGGCATGACATGCACACTTCATGACAAAGCACAGGTTATTAAAACTATTAACTTATAAAGTTGCAAAAGTGCAAAACAGAATAGTTGGTTATTGGGAAAATAATATGTAATTATGTTACACAGTCTAGGTAGGGCTCTGGTAAGTTATGTGTTAAAATGTATTCTCACACCTCTCTTATTCTTTGAAATCTACAAACATAAACAAATATGAGAATGTCTTTCTAATCCTGAAGATAACTGTCTCTGGAGGTTCTCAGTCTTCCAGTCCATATTCAAGAAGAGGTTTCAAAGAAGCTATCTTTACGTACCTTTTCCGGGCGATTACTATAAAAAGTGACTTTATTTAAGCTGGTAAAAAGAAAAAAATATATATCTGTTGGTAAAGTCAGCAACTTTATAGCAATTAAATTTAAGTGCTCACTGTAACTGTGTGCCTCTTTAGAGAAAGACAAACTCAGGTGTAAACATTTAGATTTCTTATAATCTTTTCTTATAATGTTTTTGAGTTTTACCTTGACATTTTTCGACTTCTAAACTGTCTGCAGTCTTCCTCAGAAGAGTCACATGATGTTACTGTGACCTGAGGCTTAAACAGCCGTTAGCATTTGCAGAACGTTATTATAAAAGACTTTCGTTTTATGAGTAAATGAAGCAGTATAGACCCAAAGTTTTTGGTAGTTCATAGCTTGTATATAATATATAAAATTTGACAGCACGGGTGCCTGAGTGACATCAGGTTTTTAGCAACAGTTTTACACACTGACGTTTGGAAGCTTAAATGGTATCCCTGCTGAGCCATTCCTTTTTTATACTATTTCTTTTATACTATAACTGTACTCTGATTACATAATGCTTTGTGGGGTAATAGGGTACAAGTTCCTTTTTGTAGCCTGATTACATAGTAATGTTACATGTAAACTTTACTCCACAAACCGTGGTCAAATTTATGAACAAATCATACTTGAGTATGGATTTGTCTACATCTTTAAAACTGTTGCACTGCTGTTGTTCATTAGCCTGGTATACCAGACTGTTTTCCTTTTTTCATAAGCAGAACAGTCTGGTCTTTTCCTCACAGCAAATCCATTTCCTCAGCGCTTTTTCAGTCGGACCAATCACAAGTCATTTGTCTGCAGCAGAGTGGGATTTGCTGGCAAAAACGCTCAGGTGTCTGCTCTACTGCTGGACATGTTAACTAGCGGCACTCACATGGCTTCCTTGTTGATAATTGGCTGTGTGGTTTTGCCTTTTTCGCTTCATGTCCGGAATTCCTCTTGGTTAACCTTACGCCCATAAACCCTGCCATTGAAATTCGAAAAAAAGCAACAAAGTACCAGACCAACTTCGTTAGTCGGTTGCGGCTGGCCAGGCTAGTTGTTCATCTAGGTCAGTGATTCTCAACCTCGGGGTCGAGAATCTGTGTATACCTCTACCAGAAATTTGCACTTCTTAATAAATGGTAGGCCTACTGCTTTCTCAATTTGCCTGGGATCAGTGCGTGCAGTCTGCTGGTTTATGGGGGGCGCACAGGGAGACACAGCAGTTTGGGTTGGACCTGTTGATGTTAAGCTTCTTCCTACATGTGTGTCTGCGCTTTTTTTACGTAAAGTTAAAATAAATCTAATCAATCTAAAAATAGACTATGGGCCATTGAAAACAATTAAAAAATTATACAATTAAAATAATAAAAATAGTAATAAATTCAATCGAATGGCACGTGGCATTAAAGATCAGCTGATTGACAAAGTGTAAAAAAATTGGAACAGTTTTCTTACAAATTGACAGGTAGGTGCACTAATGTGGCAGGGCTGCAAAGCTGTTAACATAAGTTACAGCTACGAGGGAAAAATGTATGAAGAGCTGCTGTTTCGTTCACAAATAGAAGTAACATGCACAGGATGGGACAGTGGACAGTGACATTCAAAAAGCAGGACTGCGTTGGGAGAGAGCTGTGTGTCTGTGTGCACAGACGGAGCTGGTGCTATGCAGGGGTCAGAAAAAGGCTCGAAAGCCTACGTGTCGGAGGTGGCTCTGCATGTTAAGTTTTTGCACTGATCCACATGGAAGCGCTTGTGAGTAACTGTCTTGAGCCAGAGCTTCTGATAGTTAACTTTATTAATTCCCAGCCTGTGCTGAGTGAGTCATATTTTATAGTAAATACTGAGTAACTGTAAATGCATAAAATATTACATTTATAATCCAAACTGTAGACAATAATTGTAATAAATGCCGAGCTCATTGCTTTAGTTGGTTTGTAGTAAATGGTAACACTAGGTCCTGAATTGAGCAGCATGTGTTTGATCTCCATTTCAAGCTATTTGTTCCATTTTCTCCCTCTTTCTTCAACCACCTGTCTAAATGTCCAAGAAAACACCCTACTGACATACCTGTCACATTTTAAAAACCTTTTGCCCAGAGTTATGAAAATGAATTCAGCTGCAAAGCCCTCACAGCAGAAAACTCTGACACGCCAACTCCTTTGGAATGTTTTTAGGGGCCTTTCAAACTTGTGTTCAGAGGCTGTGACGGCTCATTAGCTTGCAGCGGTCAGCCACCAGGCTGCCAGACAGACACCTAATAGCCCGGCCTTACTGCAGATACTCTGGCCATTTACAGCAGGAAACCAGGCTTACTGATAAGATTAACAACACCTCTGTGCCATTCTAGCCGTGTCCCTCGAGGCTATTTATCCTGCAACGGACCGCGCCTCCGCTGTGAAGCAGATAAATGTAATTCTTTTCATTGTTCAATTGTTAAAACCACTCCGACCCCCTTGGTTTCATTAGGTAATATTTTGTTCTTTTTAATGGAACTAACAAAGCATTTCAGCATGGATTATAAAGGTCAGCAGTTGAAAGACAATAGGCCAAGCTGATATGAAAGTGATTTAGCGGAAACAAGCTGCTCAATCTAGCTGACAACAATTTAACTTTAACAGAATTTTTCCAAAAGTCAGATTAACTTAAGACGCAAGGTATGTGTAATTTTTTCATTCATTCATTCAAGACAATACATTTATCATTGTATGTCTTCCATTTTCCAACAGATGTACCATGCAAAGAAATGATGGAGAAGAAGGCAGTGGTGACCCGGGGTTGTATTAATGGAGGCGACGGTGAACACAAGCCAACAAGAGCCGACAGAAAATGCTGTTATCACCTTTGCTGTTTTCTTATCAGCTCATGACAAATGTAATAAAGTGGATTTGTACTGTCTTGTTCTTGTTTTATTTATTTTTTTGAGGAGTTTGTGAAAGCTTCCAAATGGAAAAAAATGTTGGCGCATGCTGAAGTGTAAAATGCACTTTCCTGAAAAATGATTCTGTTTAGTTTCAGAAATAGCTCTGACATGTTTTTAACATTTACATCAAAAGCTGTTTGGAGTGCAAATGCCAAAACGTGTATTGCTATGTATTTAATTAGAGTCAGCACTGATGTACTCATTAAATCTGCACTAAATAATTAAGCTCAATGGAAAGCCTCTCTCTCTGGTAAGAACCTTGCACTGTAAGTTTTAAGTCTTTATTTTTATAATTATTTAATAAAAGTATTGATTTGGTATGAGTAAAATAAGCGTTGGCTGGACGTAACTATGAAAGATATTCATTGAATTTGCAGGAGAACTAGTAGCCACGACTGGATCCAGGGTTATTGAACATTGTTTGTACATTCTATTCCTATGTTCACATTAGTAGCTTAGCCATGTTTTTATGCAGGATGCCCTTCCTGGCACAGAGCTCACCAGAGTTTACATACTATGTAACATACATTTAAGTCTATAGAGCAGTTTAGCAGACACTCTGTTCCTTTTTGTTTCTTAAAGGAAGTGTACGCTGCTTATTTAGGTACTGGCTATGCTACTGTGGCATTAGTCATGTCAGCTAGATCAGGGTGAGCATATTTTCAAACCTCAAAACCGGCACAAATTTACCGCAAATCCAAAGACAGCACCTTCACAAAAATAAAATAATGTAGTCCAAAATCAATAAATACCAGTAAACAAAAACAAAACAAAAAATAATGTGATTACTTTGTTTAAGTTAACCATTTTAAAATAATTTCAGCTTTTCCATAAAATGCATAATTCTCCGACCGTTGTGTTGTTCCTTGAACTGTTTTGTAAATCACAGCTTTCTTCTCAGCTGTTGACAGGTCAACATAATTGGTTTAAAAAATAGGGCTATTCGGGACAGGAAGTGGGTAACATCAGCACATTTGAGTGTTTTTGTAGATATGCACACTGGACACAGAACAAAGGGCTTAAAATTGGTTCTTGGTTCAATCTGGACGTATGGTCACCCTAAGCCAGACTCTCATGCAGCCAGAGGGAACGCACGCCTCGGCCTCTTGGTCTATGTACGTCTGTCTAGTTTCAGCTCGGTGTTGGAGGGAATAGGAAAAGGGGCAAAAGAAGAAGAAGAAAAAAAAGTATTTATAGAGCACATTTTGTACCAAAGTGACTCAATGTGCTTTACAGAAATGACACAAAAGTCATACCAAAAACAAACATGAAAGAAGAAATAAAATAAAATTAACAATAGTAAAAAATAAAAATTGAATGAACATGTGAACAACATAAACAGGTGTCTCACATTTCAAAAAAAAAATTAAAAGAGGTCATTGTTGTATTTTTTATACTCTCTGGAATAATTTTTTGGAGCATAATAAACAAATACAGCTTCACCTGCTTTGGTCTGAACACAAGGTACGACAAGGAGACCAGCTGCTGAGGAACAAAGAGCTCTAATGTAGAGAGGAGCGTGGCCAATAAGAGCTTTCTAAACTAAAGAGAGAAGAAGAGTTTTGAATTCAATTCTGACATGAACTGGAGCCAGTGCTGTAAATTCAGAACAGGTGTAATATCAGAGAATACTTCGTCCTGGTCAGAATACGAGCTGCTGAGTTCTGTTTGAGCTGCAGACGTTTAAATGATTTTTGATGAGTCCAGAGAACAGAGAATTGCAGTTGTCCAGTTTACTTGTTTACTACTCGGACAGAGATACAAAGGTTAAGATTTTAATAATGTTTTAAAGATGGAAATACGCTGATCTGGTTTCTCTGTTAATGTGACAATATAAACTGGTGCTATTCGTGATGATATTAGTTTCCACTAAGCTCTCCTCATGGATAGTGAGTGGTTAATTCATGTACTTATGGCTAGATGCTTCCGTGCCTTGCTTTACGTTAGTTCCCTGCCTCTATCAATTGTGCTAATGTGTTAACAAACCCTGACCTCAGAAATGTAATGTTTCTTATTAGTTTTCCATTATTAAATTATTGATAAAAGTAAAATGCATAAACTTGCCACCTGATTTTTTAGCTAGCAAAATCAGAAGGCACATTTTTATAGAGGCATATTTACCATCTGCCTCATTCTGTGCTTCTTTATTTCAGTGTGGTTTTGTGTCAGTGAAAAACATCAAAGTAGCAGTGGAAACAGTATTATTATTACTATTACCTCTCATGATGACATCCTCCCTTCACTGCACGTCCCTGCTAACACATCTAAACAAGTAATAACTATAGCTCCTTTTAATGCGGCACCCAGATAGTTCCTCTTTTATCTTCATGTGCTTTGATGACATCATTTGTGAATATTATGCAGATCTCCCTGCCTTTATCTTTGTGAGCTCATTGGCTGTGTTTTATCGCTCACACTTAGGGATAATTATCAAATAATCATGTTAGCGCTAATGATTTGATCAGAAAGCCCAGTGAGAATGCCAAAGGAGGGTGAGGCCCTAAATGTTGCATTCTGTGACTATGCAGCATGCACATCCAATTATTTTGTTTTCTGTGTAATTCATGGTTAAGGTCAGACAGCTTAAGTAACCTTGTATCTGCTGAATAAAAAAAAGTTCCGGGAGAGTTGTGGATGATTTTAATGAAATCTAAGCAGCTAAATTGACATTCACAATGGCTACTTAAGGCGACAGAACTAATTAATGTATGCAGATGGATAGATTGTATTGTATTGCAATGTTTGTGGCAAATTGGGATCCACTGGGTTTTAGAGGCTTCTTCCTGCTGCTTGTGTTGGGAAGAAAACTGCAAGCGGCTGTATTGATTTGTGCATTCTGATGAATCTACCTTGGCACATATCTGAACTCACTGGAACTCCTTGTATAATATTTGCATGTTGAAAGATGTTCATGATGCTTTTTTAATCAAAGCCTAATGGAATTAGTCAAATTAAAAACAAAATGAAACCATTACATCAAAATGAGCTTGATTTTACGATTGCTGAAATATCTGCTTCTTTTTTTTAAGCCCCACTGTTAGATAAAAAACATTATCACAAAGACTGATTCTCTACACAGGATTTCTTATCTTTTGTTGTGAGCCTGGATAAAATGAGAAAAGGTTCTATATCTTTCTCATCTCTTTCTCCGTGCTTTGGATGAATTTACTTGCTCAACCTAAAATACACGTCTTTCCATTTGGCGCTATATATAAATATACAAACCATCTGTCTTTGAGCCACAAGATAGAAAAATAAAGATTCCCATTGGAGACTATTCTGTGATGCACTGACACAGACCAGTACATGGGACCAGAGGGTTATCAATGTGCTGTTTTTAGGGTACTTTTGGGATCCGATCATGAGCATGACTCTCATAGTGATAAGTCTAATTAGGTCTCGCGGGACGCCAGCCGCCATTGGAACACAAACAACCAGTTATTTGTTAAAACATGAAAAATGTCATGGCAGATGATCCTGTGTAAGTGTAAGAGTCTTCTACGCTTCATTTGCGAGCACAAACAGGAAGCTTTGGCCAATCACTTTCTTGAATGTTGCAAGGTCTGGAATTTGGGAATTTCTTATTGGCTGCACTTCTTATCATCAAGGAAGTAATAGCTACTAATAATGCACAATTTCACTGGCAAAAAGAAACACAGAGATAATTAAGGGTAATACAACAATCCAACGTCATACTCAAAGCTTGTAGTTTAATAAAACAAATGCAGGGACGGTTGCTTTGCTGTTGTTGGAGGGTGATGGATTTGACATCAGGTTGCACAGTTTGATTAGAACTCGGTTTCAAGAAGGTGGTGCTTTAATCCAAGCTGACAAAAGACACAAACACGGGAGTGGAGTATGTGGAGTTTGCAAGCATTGAATCTTCCGCTACTTCTGTGACTGCACTCAGTGGGTTCTCTTTAAGCTTCCTCCTACAACCCTACTGATGAGATTTGCTGAGTCTAAATGACCATAGAGAAATAACATGGGTGTGAATGAGTGTCGGCCTGTGTATAAGTGTTAGCTGTAGGATCAGGTGATTTTTCAAGTTGTACCCTGCCTTACACCCAAAACAGCTGGGATTGGTTTCATCCCCCAACAACGTGTAAATGATAGGAAGAAGAAAAGCAATGAATAGGCTGCTAGTAGCATCTGTAACATAAATATTTCTCCAAGAATCAAGAATTATTGGGTATTTGTTTAGTTTTTGTGTTCTTAAGGAGCCTTGTTTTGGACACACATACATACAGTATATACTCACTATACATAGACATAAAACATGACAGACATTTAAGTGACAGACTCCATAACGCCATCACTGCACTTCCCTATGGCCTACGTTTAGGAGATTCACTTATTTAGGCGTTCTAATGCATGTTCAGGTATCTTTTTTTGTTGTGTTCTTAATTTTAACCCTATAGCGTGGCCCGGATGAGAGCAGCTCAAACTGAGAGTGTAGAACACGTGAGGGATCAGAAATCATTTTCACCGCCTGTTTGATTACAGTCTCCTCAAACATCGTCTGTAACGATGGACATCACTTCACTCCCATCACTTTGAACGCTGTGTGCACCAATCCACTCAGGTCAGATTTATTTTTACAGTCAAGTTACCAAACCACGCAGACATGTCCAATCTTTTTATATTTTCAACAACAAGCGTGATAAAAGACAATCATTATATTCTGTTCAAACCCAAATACCCTCAGTACCCGCAAGAAATACAGTCCTAACATGTTTCCTTTTAAATAGCTCTGTCTACTAAATTACTAAACAAATTTAATATTTCTGAAATCCACAGGTGCTGTATTAATAATACTTAATTTGCAAAACCATATTTAAACCTTCAGATAAACAGGACAAAAAGTAAAGGCCATTTCTGACTATAGAGCCGTGTTAGTTAGGTATGGTTCAAATAGGAACAAGGAAAAGATTTTTGAACATATGAAATTGACCCAGTTCTTTCTGTTCATCACAAAATGTTCTATTTGATGTAACAAGCTGTCTTCTGCCTGTTGCATGTGTCAGCTCGTTTCTGCTGCTGCTACATCAATGTACTGTCAGTGATTTCTTGTGTGCTAATGAAAAGAACTGGCCGCGGGTCAAACAGAGGTCTACTTGAATCCTGTGCATTCCCCTGCTGTAGAATAAGAATTCCATTTTCCATTTCTCCTCTGTTATCATGTACTTTGTCTTAATGCGACTCCATTTTTCACTATCTCCAAGGCCAGGGTCATTCATGGGAGTATAAGAATGCACAACAGTATTTTTCCATACCATATCTGTATCTTGGAATGTGTTTACAAGATGCAATATTCAGTTTGTGTTGTGTTGAGATTTGAACGTTGGCTTAAGTGAATGACTGTAGAAAATATGTATATACGTTTGAGGATTTGTTTGTGTTAGTGTACTTTTTATTTATTTATTTTTGCATTAGGCCTTTTACAGTAACTTTTATACATAACTTTACAATAACTTTTATTAAGTTTACATAGTAAACAGAGCCCAAAAGGAGGAGGTTGAAGTAAAGAACTTATAAGCATATTTCCATTTGCAGCTGTTGACTTTCAGTGCCTAATAACATACCATTATCACATTATCACAATATCAAACAGGTCATTTAGGCACAATATCCATAATAATAAACCTAATTACATAAGCTATAGACCATTCCTGTGGTGTACATAATTCTCTTCTTTTGTACTCCTGTCATACAGACTTTTTTGAGCGTCATAAGCATTTTACAATCACACACATCATCAGATCTTTAATATTAATGCTAGTGTTGGTGCACCATCCATATCCTGTTTATGAAAGTGTGCCTTCACTAATACCTTCAGTATTAGTGACCTTCTTAGCCACATAAAAAACATATAACACATTCACTAACTTTCACACTTCTTCAGCATATTTCTTGAAGCTATTAGTCTTATACCCTTTTTCTAATTCTACCAATGTTTTTGTACCTTTTATATTGTTGTCTCGGCCGTTCCATTGGGTCACACCACTTTGAGTGATACACCTTGCATGCATGTATAAGTCAATTGTAAACTCTAAAGTGTCCCTAGTGAATGAATGTGAGAGTGAATGGTTGTCTGTCACAGTTTGTCTCTAAATGTCAGCCCTGCGACTAACTGGCCACTGTCCAGGGTGTACCCCGCCTCAGGCCCAAAGCTGCTGGGATAGGCTCCAGTCACCCGTGACCCCTAACGGGACCAATCAAAAGAAAATGAATGAATGAATGATGCAAATATATGATATAAAACAAAGTACCGCATGTTGTTTGGGAGCCACAGGGGTGTCAGAAACTATGCTGACTGCTGAGAGTGGGGTGGAAATAAGTAATTGTTGGAGTTGAACTAGTTTAATGTAAATCTACTCAAGTAAAAGTATGATGCAACTCTTTTTTCCCAAAAAGTTATGGAATGGAGTAATAGTAACTCATTACTACCCACCTCTGTTTCACCCAAACTAATACCATGCTTACCCCAGCTGAGTAATACCTGTTTTCAGGAAGTATAATAGTGTGGAGAAAAGCTTCCTAAGCCGGGTTCCAAACTACAGACACGCATTATCTCAGGTGAGCCTCTGAGGTGCAGCGTGCAACTGTAATTACCTAAGCCTGGGTAAAAAGCGCTTTTGGCAGATGTAACATATGAGACCACCTTGAAAGTTGTCATAGAAACCAATCACCAATCAGTAGTAAAAAGTTGTTTTTTTCCCTTTTGCATGTGATAAATGTGTGATCATTTTTAGTGATGTTCTTTGATATAAATGCACACGGTCCCTCTCTATAAATAATAAGGTAGTGTGCCTTAAGAGTCTGCACGTCTGAGAGAGTTATTGACTTATATAGATATTGTTCTCTACAGGCGTAAACAAAAGTTAAACATGGTTACAATAACCCCCAAAGGTAACATGAATAGGCTAATAACACACATGGCCTTACATCTTCAACAGGAAAAGATGGATTATGATTTTTAAAGGGCTAATTAATGTAATAAATAAGCTTGGTAGTTCAGTAAACATGTGGCTCATGGTGTAAAGAGAAAATCAGTGCACTGCATTAACCTTAAGGAACTCAATCCACTTGTCATTTAAGAGTGGCAATTCATCATGGAAGAAATGTCCCCACAAAGCCGCTGAGCTTTTACTGGATGATATTATATTATTCTCTGGGTGAGTGGAAATGTCACAATGAGTTCACTGCTTCATTATGGAGTCTAGAGACTTGAAGCATTTCACATTTGGGAAATTCTTCTGCTGAGAGGCCTCCTCCCGCCCACTGCACATCCATGTGAAAAAGTGGTTATCTGGGGTTGGGTCATTGCCCGAACCTTCACCCTTCACTGTTTTATTATAAAATGTAGAAACCAGGTAACATTAGCTGGTACATGAGCTGAAATCTCAAGTTTAATGCTGAATGTAATTTTAATATTGATTGTAAACACACACTGTGTCTTACAGGTTAATAATAGAAGTGGTTTAAGATGGAACATTTGTGTAAGTGCTTGGTATTTTAATAATTACAGACTTACTTGTATGTTATGCTAATGTTTTTTTGCCTTCCAAGATGGCAGTATCAACAACAAAAAATGGCTGAAACTCATCATGCTACATGCAATGTAGCATTTGCGTCTTACAAACAACATTGTTGTGTATAAATTGTATTTGACCTAGGAGGCAAAAGGGGCTAAGATTAAAAGACTGGTATTGTATTGGTTTTAGATTGATTTGTTTTGACATTAAGCATAAAAAGGAGATAAAACAATCAAGATGTCTGAATAAATTTTTTAGGTCAGACGTGTTTTGCTTTGTCATTAGTTACATTGTTGTTACACAATATGGCTGTTATTTTGGTAAGTAATGAAAAAGTAATGTAACTCATTACATTTCAGAGACAGCAATATTCTAGTATAAATATATTACTTTTAAATCACAGTAAGTAATTATTCTTTTTTATTTTAATTACTTATAATGTATTACATTTTGGAAGTAACTTGCCCAACACTGGAGATAACTGAGAGGAACAGTAGCATTTTACAAAATATAATAAACGCATGACAAATGTCTAACACAAAATGCCTTACATTTATAATGAAGTTTTTAAATGATATTCAAACATTATATATTTTAATATGTTATAATATTTTTATTTTTTATTTGACCGTCAATGCATGTTTCTGTATTTACTAATATCAAACTAAAAAAAAATGCAATTAATAACTTGGATAATGTGGCATCTGTCTAATATGTAAATTATCAACAGAATTGCAATATAAAATCACTATATTGTCTTTTACTCCCACCATCTGTGCTAATAACCTTAAAGCCAAAGCAAAGTTTACTGTAAAATGTCACAGTCCTCAAGCTCTGTTACTGTGGGGACATTTGCTTTAAAAACAAAAAGAAAAAGGCATCCAATGTTGCCTGTTCTAGTCCCAAGGACGTGAGCATTGAGTACAAAAACACCACATTACAGTCATAGTAAGAACCTTAACTTATGATGACCCAGATATCTAGCTCAGTGAAAAGGAATGCTTACATAAAAGTGAGAATGTTTATGATTCATTCATCTTGTTTTTCTGGTGGTAGTATTTCTGAAGACTGGCAAACTGCAGACTTCAATGAAAATATTATTGTGAGTAAGTAAACTATTTTTCTTTTGTGTTCTTAAAAACATTAAAAGTTGTGGTCTATATTTACAAAATATTAGTATAGTATAGGGACTCATGTATATTGAATGTTATACTGAGTAACATTTTTTCTGCCTTTTGCATTTATTTTGTAAAATTTGTGTGTCTCCCTATTGACTCAGTGTTGTGAGTTTATGTGTTACTTTTGTAACCATTTTCTTGTCTGTTTTTGTGTTTTATATTTGTGATAATTGCTTTTCTGCATCCATGTTGTGATTTTAGCATCCATCTTTTGTTTTGTGCTGTATTGTGCATTAGGGTTTGTGAATCAACTTTTTCAGTTTTATAGTAACTTAGTCTGTCTTATCACTTTAATATGCTCTGACTTTTGTGTCCATATTGTGTTGACATTTGTATCTGTGTTTTTTTATTGTGACTCCCCGGATGCTCGTGTATTCATGGTTTTCTTGATTGATATACTGACTTATCTTTTATATGTGTCTGCTGTTTTTGTAACTTATATTTCACTTCAGTATTTTTGTTTGTTGTAGCCACTTTGTGACTTTTTGACTTCTGTTTTGACTTTTGTAAATATGTTGAGACTTTTGTGTCCATTGAGTGGCTTTTGAATTTGTTTTATGATTACTATATTTTTTTGCTGTGACCATAGATGCATACATGTTGTGTACTGCAGTGGTTCTATAATAAAAAGTTTGTGCAGTTTAAACTTGAAATAGTACAACATATCACAATATGCCAACACAAAAACCCTTTTAATTACAAAACCAAACGACCAGCAGGTGGCGATGCAAGAGAGGGAACTATTCCATTTTAACTCAATTGCCTGCAATTTAATTACAACCAAAAAGTGGGGACACCAGGTTCAAAGAATATTATTGTATGTGTTGCTGTGATATCCCTGCATCAGTGGAGACATACAGAACAGCCCTGTATTTAGAATATTCAATCAGTAGCACATAAGCCATTGATCATGAGGCTGTGTGACCACCTGTGTTGTGCGAGTTACTTGGAAAGTTTAATGCACAATATATTACTTGTTACTGCTATTCAAATGTAATCCGCTACCTTACAATATTACTGTCTCAGAATTGTAATCGTTACTTTAACCAAACTAACTGTGGAGATATAACTTGACATTATAATATGAGAAAAATATTGCAGATCATTACATGGCTAGTAGAAAGTGATGTTTTGTAGCAAAATAATTTTGACTACAAACAATATGATTAAAATAACTGGTAAAGTAATGGCTTAAGAGACAATCTAAGAAACATTAACAGCAAAATCGCGTGGCGTTTGGGGACAGTACCTCTGGACTGGCAGACCGGGGTGGTGGTCCCTCTTTTTAAGAGGGGGGACCGGAGGGTGTGTTCCAACTACAGAGGATCACACTCCTCAGCCTCCCCGGGAAAGTTTCTGCCAGGGTACTGGAGAGGAGAATGCGGCCGATAGTTGAACCTCAGATCCAGGAGGAACAATGCGGTTTTCGTCCCGGTCGTGGAACACTGGACCAGCTCTATACCCTCTCCAGGGTGCTGGAGGGTTTATGGGAGTTTGCCCAACCAGTCCACATGTGCTTTGTGGATCTGGAGAAGGCATTCGACTGTGTCCCTCGTGGTGCCCTGTGGGGGGTGCTCTGGGAGTATGGGGCCCTTTGCTAAGGGCTGTCTGGTCCCTGTACGACCAGAGCAGGAGCTTGGTTTGTATTGCCGGCAGTAAGTCGGACCTGTTCCCGGTGCTTTGTCACCGGTCCTGTTCATTATCTTTATGGACAGGATTTCTAGGCGCAGCCAGGGGCCGGAGGGAGTCTGGTTTGGGGACCACAGGATCTCGTCTCTGCTTTTTGCAGATGATGTTGTCCTGTTGGCTCCATCAAGCCAGGACCTTCAATGTGCACTGGGACGGTTTGCAGCTGAGTGTGAAGCGGCTTGGAACATGGTTCTCAGACGGAAAAGGGTGGCTTGTCCCCTTCAGGTTGGTGGAGAAATCCTGCCTCAAGTGGAGGAGTTCAAGCATCTCGGGGTCTTGTTCACGAGTGAGGGAAGGAAGGAGCGTGAGATTGACAGACGGATCGGTGCAGCTTCTGCAGTGATGCAGTCGATGTACCGGTCTGTCGTGGTGAAGGAGATAAGCTGTAAGGCAAAGCTCTCGATTTACCGGTCAATCTACGTTCCTACTCTCACCTATGGTC
The DNA here is from genome assembly GCA_024349245.1 of Neodontobutis hainanensis. Taxonomy (NCBI): domain Eukaryota; kingdom Metazoa; phylum Chordata; class Actinopteri; order Gobiiformes; family Odontobutidae; genus Neodontobutis; species Neodontobutis hainanensis. The sequence continues at coordinate 56,990 of JALDNG010000673.1, forward strand.
ATGAGCTTTGGGTCATGACCGAAAAAATAAGATCCCGAATACAAGCGGCCGAAATGAGCTTTCTCCGCAGAGTGGTGGGGCGCTCCCTTAGAGATAAGGTGAGGAGCTTGGTCACTCGGGAGGAGCTCAAAGTAGAGCCGCTGCTCCTTCACATCGAGAGGAGCCAGCTGAGGTGGCTCGGGCATCTGTTTCGGATGCCTCCCGGACGCCTCCCTAGGGAGGGGCTCCAGGCATGTCCCACCGGGAGGAGACCTCGGGGAAGACCTAGGACACGCTGGAGGGACTGTGTCTCTCGGCTGGCCTGGGAACACCTTGGTATCCCCCCGGAAGAGCTGGAGGAAGTGTCTGGGGAGTGGGAAGTCTGGGCGTCTCTGCTTAGACTACTGCCCCCGCGACCCGGCCCCGGATAAGCGGTAGAAGATGGATGGAAACAGTCAGAATAAAAAATAAACAGAATCTGAAAAACATCATAGTAGAGGTGGAATAAATATTAAGTCTAGACTTGTACATCATTAAACAAAATAAAACTAGTCCACATTAATGCTTACTATAATGACAAGAAAAGATGCATTTTATCTTACAATTGTCATTACTCTATTCTCTTTGAATTAAAGAGAACATAAGTCATGCATAATGCACAATAGGTATAGTTTATGATTTCTCATTGTACAGCACAATACAATACGTAGGACTATTCCTTCCAAGCAATTTTATAAAAGAAAATAAAACTTGACATAAGCTCAACATAGCCTTAACTTCTACAAAACAGGCCAAGTAACAACCGTATGACAAAAAGGCCACCAATACTTAAGTCTTTCAACTGGTGCACTGGACAATGTTGGTGCATTATAGCGTGGTGCAAGTTTTTGGGTGCAGACTTTTCAGAACTGGACCACCATTAAAATAAGACGCTACCTTTGTTTCCACTGACATTGGCGCATCGCTATGGCACTTGACTGTTTATCAAACAACAAAAAAAGGGAATCTTCACAGGAGGTGACCTCATCGTTTTCTAATGTAAGGGAGCGGCACTCTGTTATTAAGAGCTACTTAATATGGTCCCTTCTTGTCTCCCCTTTTTCCCCAGCGTAGCTTAAATGTAGGCAATGAAACAGAGGCCAATAGGGCCTCTTTTGAATCAAAAGTTGTGGCACCCACAATAATTTCAGGCTGCCCTATGGTCATCTTTGAAAGGCCAGTTTGCAAAGCTAGAGTGTTGGCCATTAGAACTACAAATGTGTGGGCTGAAGAGTTCCATAGAAAAAAGTGTCCTCATTCTGTGATATGTCCAGTGCTACAGCTAAAGGTGCGACATTCTTTGAGGAACTGGAAATCACTCTCAGTCATGCATTCATGTATGGGCTGCACAACTACGATGTGAAGGCAGCACACACAGGCTTTGCTGGGCTTCCGCTTCTTCTCCTCCAGTTAGGAGGCTGTGGAGCAGGAATCTTACCGCCAATCTTTCGTACAACCACTTGTCCTATAAGAAAATAATAACAATATATATCTATATAGATATAGATATAGAGATATATACTGTATATATATATTTTTGTCCAAGCAAACGTCCACACCCACTTTTGGGACATGACCCACCAGTTGAGAACCACTGGTGTAGTAGCTTTAGAGCTTTATTCTGACTTTTGTATCCACGTTCTACCTTTTGCGTTGAGTTTTGAGTATTGGATTTGTGTTGCTGGCCGAATTATACATCTCCACTCAGAATTTTACTTCTACTTTGTGACGCTTCCATTTATGTTGTGTGGTTACTTTTGGATCTGTATATTGACTTTTGTAACAGTTTTATAAACACTTTTATACTTATGTAGTGTAGTTTACATTTCTTTTACATCTGTGTCCATATTCTACTTTTCTATTTGTGTTGGGACTTTTTCTTTTGAGATATTTGTATTCTTGTTCCAACTTTATTCCTCCTTTTTGACTTTTGGATTTGTGTTTGGACTTTTAATACTTTTTGTATCCAGCTTCCTTTTGTATCCATGTGAGTTGTGTTGTGACTGTTGTATCAGTTCTGCAGCTTCATTATTTTGTAAACCTTTCCGGGCTGCTGCATTAACCTCTGTACAAGGTTGATACATTGTAATGCTCTGGTTGTATCACAGCAGATGATCTTCTGTGTATTTTTGTACAGATCTGCCCGAGCAGTATTATTCCAGCTCCAGCTCACAGCGCTCGAGGCATCCCACATTGTTTGTGCAACACTACGCTGTCACTAGAAGTCAAGGTGATAAACAGCAGATAAATCATGTCACAATGAGGGCCTACTTTCTCCCTGTCAGAGCTCCACAACAGGCACCGAGTCGAGGCACTTTGCGGCGGCACCAAATCAGTCACATTGTTGGAGACATGTTTGTGTGCGGAACGCCAGAGGCCCAATAGTGTATGGCTGAGAAGTACAGAACATGACAAGTAATAGCCGAGGAGGAGGCAATGCGCTGCAAAAAAAACAGCAGGATTAGACATTTGACAGTTTTTTTACAAACACGGAAAACTACTAAACACCAGAGAAGATACAAGATACAGCAGCTGTCGTCCTGGGTATGTTCACGCTGATCTAGCAGATTTTACATTCAGATTTAGATGAACTTATCAGCTATTCAGTCTCTGGGCACTGGGGACTTGGGGTTAAATTTAGAAAATCATTGTCAAGATGTTCAGATTGAAGGTGGTAAAAGTTAAAATGTTCACACCTGTATATATTGTCCTTTTTTATTTCTGGAATTGTGTGGAAAATAAACATCCCTCACTTGTCAATGCCCCTTGTTCTTAAGGGGAATTCTTATTGCCCTGTGTGAACATCACCAAGGCTGGACACAGGTCCTTAGTGATTGTCTCTCTGTATTGATTGTAATGAACAGCAGTTCTTCACTTTTAATGGTAATATTGGACTACATGACACCATTGTCAATATTTTTGACCCTGGAGGATGTGGGGCATGTGGTGTTGGATTGGTTTGAAATAAAATTTGCAGATAATGTCCTATGGTTCTGGAATTCGGCATATCAGTCAAACCCATTACTAACATGTAGGAAATATTAAGGTTATTGTGGCAGAGCAGAGAACCTTTAACCAGATAGAACTGCTCCACAGAATCATCTGGGAAGGCTCCTGTTGAAAGCGTTCGCAAAAGGGCAGGTACTTTAACTGAATACCTGGTCGTTGATTGGATTTATCAACTGCAGTTTGATTCAATCACAGCAGCTCCATGTTGTTTATGTTTGTAATTGTAAAACGGCAGCTACATCTTCACACCTAAAAACATCCAGACTTGTCAGTGCTGCCACATCATTGGACACAACAAGTGTTTTTGTCAAGGGTTTGGACGTAAATACTTTGTTTGAAGCAGGTCAAGATTGATTTTTGCAAGTTTGTTAACTCACAAATCTTGCGAGAATCCAACTGCAGGGCAAGGTTAGAGAACTATAGCCTCTATATATATATATATATATATATATATATATATATATATATATATATATATATATATATATATATATATATATATATATATATATTATATATATATTATTTTAAATACATTTTAAATACATTTTTTCCCCTTTGGTTACAGTTATGTTTACGTTCAGGCAGACCCGAAAATTGACGGCATTAAGATGGGCGAACTATTCTCTCTCCAGTCCCCGATTGGACCCTCAACAACCCCCACAACAGGACCGCAACAGCTTTTTACTTTGTTTAAGTAAAACAGAGCATTCCACACTGCAAAATAATTAAGAAGTAAGAAATTTCCTGATAATGTACCTTAAGTGTTTAGCGTCAGACCACTAGTGATTATCTCATTCCTAATTACACAGTGCATGACAGCATTGCCAGTATTTATCGACTGCCTTTTTTCTTAAGAGTTTCTTTTGGGTGCTGTTTGTGAGGAGACACAGCCAGTGCTGGAATACACATTTCTACAATAGGACAAAATTTAATTAAATATTGATGTTACCCTAAGGTTACAATATGCAATTGGGTGGCAAAAAGGTTTCCTTAATAAAATAAAAATTAAGTTGTTTTTAATGTCCACTTTAGTTTAGAGGGCATTCTAAAAAATCTCAAAAAATGGTAATATGTATAGATTGATATTGCTATAAATAAAAATGCATTTTCAGATTTTTCTTTGGAAAGATTGAATCTTTTTGTATTATTGAAGGCTCCATCTGAAACACAAGACTTCTACCTCAGCACTTACGCAGAATGGGCAAAAATCACTGCTTTTTCTTTCAAAAGTCCAAAATGACTAAAGGCCAGACTGAGCAATAGAGGATTTGTGTCATCTCATTGCAGTCTGTTTTGATGTGCTCCTTATCTTCAGTGGACTCCAACCCACTCACACCGTGTTGACTCGAGTATGGGTCAGAGGTGAAGGCCCACCAAGTGTGTGCTCACATGCCACATACGCCACAGCCCAGGTTCTGGTTAATGATGAGCGACAACATCTTTTTTTTTTATCATGTGGCCCAATTTAATCAAGGGCATAAGATATTTTTTCCATGTGGCAACACCTCTGATATAATTACTTTCCACTGTTTGCCTTAGCTTTGATCATCTTGAGTTGTCGGGGAGACGAACTGTGGAAAGATGAATATTCTAAAAGGACATTTTATTTTAAACTGCTACACTCTGATATGTGATATAATGAAATACCATTATGTCCATTAGCGTCCATTTATAGGTGTAAAAAAAACAATAAGTAAGTAATGTTTTCCTGCTGTGACAAATTACTTTGACTTTGTATCAAAGTGGAAAATGCATTAAGATGCTAAAGGCCTCAGTAAATTAGTATTAGTTCTTTGCTGCTGTCACTGGTGGCATTTTGATTTAATGTTTTCTGCAGCATAATTTTACAGAGATAAGGGTTTGGGGTGATGACACTCAGCGGCGGCTGGTGATTTTGAAATGAGGGTTGCTATAGCACAAAATATATTATTAATATTAGCCCAAAGTCTTTCTGATGTTCCGCAGTTTTTTCTTAATATCAAAGTCTTATGCTCTTTTTTGATAAGGTCTGTCTCAATATTGATAATATGCTAAATTTGTTCAACTTCTCCCACTGCAGACTCTGGTTTTGGGCAGATAGACTGTGGGAAACCCTAATTTAGAGCAGAGGCTCGTGAGGAGTATCTGGTCATTACTGAGAAGCGTATACTGTGTTGTTTTTATTTGTAGAGCTGCAAAATTATGCATTAAAGACCAGCGCCACTTGGTTTGACACACAGAAACGCACATTCCTTATGCACATGCCCAATATAAAGCCACCACTAATTTTATAACTGCCTTAATATTAAAGTATATGGAGGGTCATATTCAGAAATGTTACTTGCTCACGATGCAGACATTAGTTTAGCCTACACTTGGCTGTGTGGTAGATTTTATACTGGAACAGAAAGACGAGATAAGTAGACTACTAGTAATGAGTAATGAGTAAAAGAATTACACAAACTAGCAGTGTTTAGTCAACATTTCTGGACCTAACCACCAGGACAGGAAAATAATTATCAGCAGCTCAATCGAACGGCGTGAATTAGCCGGACCGAGATTTGAAATATTGTAAAGAAATAACAGAACAATCATGTTTGAAGTCGGTCACGTCTCCGTGACTACGCCACACAACTTTTGTATGAACACAGACCCCCTTTACATATGGGGTATATTACATACAACTCACATATTTGCGCAAACCTTGCTGCGTGCTCTTCCAGAAAACATATGACTCCATAAGTTTCCAGTAATTAATACAGTTTATACTTATTTCGTTTTGTTCTGAACGCACATATACCTATAGAACAGTCCATTTGGGTCCAAAGAGGTCCCGAGGTCCAACAAAACAAATGAAGTCGATCTGTGACAGTATTACAGCAGCAGATACTAGCATGTAGCATTACCAATTCCACAAACAGCAGAAAAACAATCTTGATTTTTGAGATCCCACTGTTAATGGATTTGCAAAGAACGTAAGGTGTATATATGGTATATATATATATATATATATATATATATATATATATATATATATATATATATATATATATATATATATATATATATATATATATATATATACAATTTTTAAATAATATATATCACATACTATTCCTTACCTACATATCCTGGATAGATTAGGCCTGTATAAGTGACTGTACTGTATTTTTTTATTTTTCTCTATGCATAGTTTTTAACAGGGAGGGCAGCGCCCTATCGCCCTCTATAGGCCAACCACCACTGACATTACTGAACCATTCCTTCCTACAGCGTAACATTTCATGGTAGAAGCCTGTGTACTCTCTGATATATATACAACAACACCACAGAATAGACACATGTCATATATGACAACTGACTGTGGGTGTGCAGTCAGTGAGTATTCAGTTGCTTTATGTTTACCTCCAGTTGGGCTACACTAGCTAAAGGCCACAAGCTAAGAGTCACTGAAGGCTTGGGAATACATAAACATGGACAAATGGCTAAATAACACGGCATCACAGATGTTCCAGAGTTATACACAGATTGTTTTGGAACCTGTGTCATGTTCATCAAAGACTGTTAAAATGAGCTATGCCTGATCATTTGAGTACACACATTGTTTAAATATACATAAACTAATGTAAAATGCAAGACATACTTCTACACTGACAGAACAAAAGGTTGTATACTTTGCTATGCCACTGAAGGGCATTTGCTTTTTGGGTCAGATTGTATGATCTTAAAACTAAAATCCTATCCATTGATTCTGTTAAACAGTTAGCTGTACTTTTAGCTTATAAAATGTCTAATTTGGTCTCTTTAATTAGCTCAACACACTTTGCTTACTAATGCAACTATTTTCGATGGTGCTGCTTATAAAAATGTTCTTTAGACACACTGTATTTTTTGTATTTTACTCATCAATAACATAACAGGCCTTTTATAATGCAGTCTGGAAGCAGCTCATGACAGTAGTAAAAGGTTGACCAAATACGTGTGACCTCACCGACTGCATTAACCAGAGGTCTCATGGACTCTGAATTTTAACGTCAATATGTTTATTAACTGGCAATTGTTCACAATCTAAATATATTTTGACTTACATTTCATTATGTTCTTTGATTGGAAATCAATGTGAGGCGAGATTTATTGAGTTCACCCCCACTTCCAGGTCAGATTCCAAACTGGGTCCACTACAATTTACAGTCTGTAGAAAAAGAATTCTGCTTAATTAAATGTTCACTTTTTCATCTTATGCATTTTCATTTCCCAGAGTGCAGCTCACAGGGACACACAAAGCAGTCAGCTCACACAGGGGACTCAATGACCCGAAACCAAGCAAACAGCAAACAAAAACAGATCTCTGGACCGCACGCTCAAAGACTCTGGGTGGCTTATCATAAAACTATCCATCTTTGATAGGAACACAGCTGCCGTTATTATTAGAACCACTTTGGTTGGAGAGTTGCGTGGGACAATTTTCTCATGGAGAGGACGTGGAAGATGCCCAATGTGTAGAGAGGCTTGGCTTTATAAAACAGTCGGAGCAGATGATCCAAGTGTCCTCTCTGCAGTTGATGAGCTCCACACCATTGATTGAGACTTGGGTGTGTTTGTCTGGAACGCACTCCAGCTGTTGTCAGCGGGAGCTTCCTGATTGGGTGCAGCCTTCAATCTCATTCAAACTGAAAACCGAAAACTTGTCTTGTGCTCTGAAGGTGAGTATCATCAGGAATTGCAGAAAACACATGGCACAGTTTGTAAAGAGCCACAACAGAACAGATAAATCTCTGTTCTGTTGTGGCTTTTCTGTTGTGGGTTTTATTACATTTTAATTGTGGTCATTTTCAATAACTTCAATTATTTTCTGCTTTTTCTTTGTTTTTTTAACAGCTATTGTGAAATATATTAGTTTTTATATTTTATGTTCTGCACATTCTACCTGAATTACCATGTTTTTTTTAGGCTTCCTCCCACCGTTTTAAAGTTTAAAAGTGATATATGTGAGTGTTAATGGTTTTCTGTCAGTGTTAGCTCTGTGTGCTCATTTTCCAGGGAGTCACTGCTTCAGGCCCAGGAGCTGCTGGGATAGGCTTCAGCCATAGTGGCACAAGATACACAAATAATAACTTTATAGTTCACAAAAGCTGTTTGGCGTGGCTTATAGCCTGAATTCTGGGATGTAGTGTTAACACAGGAGTGAGATCTGAAACGGTGCCCAATGTTGTTGCCCTCTCTAAGACCTGATCCCCCCTAAAAAAAAAAGAGACAAGAATAGGACCCCTGGGCTTGTTTTCCTGCAATGAGAAAGCCCCTTATAGGGCTGAAACAGTGACATTTGTCTGAGATACTCCATAATTTTGTTTTAGTTGCTGCTATGACAGGAACTCCTGGAAATGAAAGTGCGGTTTTATTGCCTTTTTAGCCATCTCAGGATATTCTACCTTGACTTTAATGCAGAACGTGACATTTAAAGTTGTCTCAAACATTTATTTAAGGCCACCATCATTGGTGAAAAACTTTTTAGTTTAATTTTATTTTTTTTGTCTTCTGCTCTTTCTGTTTTTTCTGATTTTCAAAGAAGCTCTCCAGCTTGTGTGTGTTGTATTTGTTTGTTTCATATATATATATATATATATATATATATATATATATATATATATATATATATATATATATATATATATATATATATATATATATATATATATATATATATATATATATATATATATATATATATATATATATATATTTACTTTTTGCTAGATTTAGCATGTGGTCTAAATTTAGACGTGCATTTAAAAGAGTTTCAAGTGCAGGAAAGAGGCTCCATAAAATAATAAAATATTTAATTTTAAATTCTTTCTGTGTGGTCCACTACCAAATGATTGTGGTATCCGGTGGTGGCATTTTACACATGCTATTGTGTTATTGTGTGTTAGTCGGGCTACTTTAATGGTTGCTTTTGCTGAAATATAATGTCAAACAGCATAGTGTTGATTTGTTGTTGTTTTTTTTTTTGCTTGTTTTTTTACATATAATTTACCATGCTTTTTTATGGAACACTTTATAACCTATAGCCTTCAGTCTGTGGCTCTAAAAATGAAATGAAAACTGAATGCCTGCTGGCACTGGCATTAGGGCTTGTATATATCCAATTATATAAAGGTTTTTATAGAGCTTTTTAGAAATACCTTCCTAATTTCCCAAATGTGGCTTTTTACGTAACGACGTGTATTTTCGTAAGACCACCATACCGTTTCAGTGCGACCTTTGGATCTCACAGTGCCAGGTCTACAGTAAGTTCATTCTCCTCGTTCAGTCCAACGACACTTCGCTGATCTCCTGCTGATACTGCTGTCACTGATGCGCGCCACTCATGCATGACTCAAGTGTGTGTCGATCTGCCGGACACCGACGCACGACGTATGGGCTGACGTACTCAAAATCTCTCTCCCTCTCTCCCCCCGTGTGATTCTCTCTGTTGCAGCTCCGGCGCCAACTCTTTCCATCGCCACACTAACTGCACACGACATCACACGCGCTCCTCTCCTTAAAACTTCAAACTCGGATTTACGCTTGGAAATGTTAATGTAAGATGCCCTGAGAGACTTGTTTGCCCTGCGTGAAGAGGAAGGGGAGTGCGCGTCTCCCCGCGAACACCGTGCGTAAAAGAGGGAGCAGGTGACTGGATGGATGGAAGGGATGAGCAGTGACAGATGGGCACCACTCCGCGCGTTTCACTGAAGGACGACACGCCACGGTGGATTTCACGCAAGGATGAAGTTACGCAGCTTAAAGTAAGTGTTAAACAGAAGATTTCATGTGCGATGTGATTGTTTGTTTGTGGGAATGTCACGTCGATCCACAAACGTCTCAATGTGATTTAATTCTGGACTCTTACCCACAACCCAACTGGGAAGTCAATTAATCGTGACTTTTAATTTTTTATGCTCAATCTTTCACCTTCTAGTCTGGCATTTCTTTAGAAAATGTGCGCATAATTTGTGTAGTGACATGTTTTAGTTGTAGAGTTTATTGCCTCAAAGAAAAGTCGCATGTAGTGGTGAATGATTTACCAATTGAGCAGAGTTCAGTGACCAAAAACGTGATTTGTACCTTTGTTCTGCAATTTGCTTATGTCACTGTTAAAGAAGGGGTAGGCGTTTTCTGAAGCGTCAATGTTGAATGTGGCCTATTATGTTATTTTAGTTCACTTGAGAACATCAATTTGGCAACACTGCTTCTGTTTCTTAAGCTTTTAGCTTGACCAATGCCTTTCTGAATTTGATTCCTGGACTATGACTAAAACAAATCACTAAAGTGAATATTTTGGATTTATATGAAAATGCTAGTTGTCACTGTATTGTTTCAAAATGCGGTACAGAATAAAACATGGATGCTGTTTCAAACTGGCATACATATTGTCTCATATTAACATTTTCAAAATCTATCAAGTACACTTTTAACAAATGTATCCTAGTACTTCTGTCTTTAATATGTGTTTATTCAACCAATTATAGGGACATTCAATAACATAGACCAATATAAATAATGCTTATTGCTCTTCAGTGGTGCTCATAAAGAATAGCCTGTGACATGTTCTCATACATCTGCCACCACAGCGAGTCTCTCTGTGATTCATAATGTTAGCTTAGGTGTTTTATGCGAACATCAGTTTAATGCTGTAATACTAGCTTAGTAGTGGGTTAAGAGGCGTTTTAATTGGACAACCACACTAAAGGTACATTGTTATGCCACTGAAAGGCATTTGCTCTATGGGTCACAGTGTATGATCCTGGCTGTCATCAACAAAGTTCAACCAACAAGTTAAAGTTGGAAATGCATGGAAATAAAGATTACATTTTAGAAATAGAATTTCATTAAAAAATTCACAACAAAAGGTCAAAAGGCTATACGTGATAACATCATGTTCCCTCCACATCCACAACTTCAGCAATTGACGTGCTCAGTCTAAACAAATGCAGGAATCTTTTGCTTCTTGTACATTTTGGTCTGCTGTACAAACATAAAGCTGTTTTAGATTGCAAAAACACACCCATTATAAAAATCATACCAGGGTGAATTTGTGGATGCTCATTGGTTGTCCATCCATGGTAACTGGTAACTGAAATTCTCCTCTTCTACATATAGTGTCCTCAACCTTGATTAAGACTTGTTAATTAGGCTGTGACAACACTTTCTCTGTTAGAGATTTACATGAAAATGCACAGTAGTAAACCATTCCAAACTACGTTTACAATAAAAAACACATTTTCATGATTAGAAAAGGAGCTGTGTAAAACACAGAAATTGAGATGCTTTTACAGCTTTTCTGCTTCCATCCAGGGCCGGCCCTGGGCATAGGCGGAATAGGCAAATGCTAAGTGCTCCGCCCACCCTTGGGGCGCCCGTGTGCCCAAATTATTATTTTTATGAATATATATATATATATATATATATATATATATATATATATATATATATATATATATATATATATATATATATATATATATATATATATTACCAATAAAACTTAAATATTATGAATTAAAAAAAGCTATCGTCCCTTAAAGACAAAACTACAACATTGCTTTCCCGAATCCCGATCCACCCGTCCGACTGAGTGACGCATCAATCTCCCGCCCACGCCCTGCGATTTAGCATCAAGCACACCTCTTCCCTCCACTTCTGCACCGCCCAGCAATTCAGCATCAGTTTACAAAAAGGCTGCACCATTAGACCCTGCTGACTGGCCATCTGTTTTAATTGAGAAGGTAAGAACATAGTTTGTCCTCAGAGGACCATATGATATAAAAAGCAATTTCACATTTCCGAAACAAAAAGATGGGAGAAGATGTCAGCATGACTATTTTAATAGAGTCTTAGTCAATGGAGAAAAAATCAAAAGAAGCTGACTAATGTCCTCAAAAAAAAGGACAGTTTGTACTGCTTCTGCGGCAAAATCATTTCTCAGAAAGATTTCAAATTGATTAAAGAAGGACTAAAGGACTGGAAAAATGCAAACCACTTGCTCAAGGTCCATGAGGATAGCCATGAGCACAATACAAACATGGAAACATGGAAGGAATTAGAGGTTCGTCTTGCAAAAGGGTTGACCATAGATAAGCAAGAGATGGCACTCGCTAAGGCAGAGAGAAACAGGTGGCGAGAGGTGCTAACCAGACTGGTGGCAATAATTCAGTCCTTAGCTGAAAGAAACATTGCTTTAAGGGGATCCACAGACACATTAAACAAACCAGACAATGGCAATTTTCTTAAAGAGGTGGAGCTAATGGCCAAATTTGAACCAATAATGAAGCAGCATGTTGGTATGGTGGAAAGTGGAGCTGGAAGTCACACACATTACCTGGGCAAAAGAATCCAAAATGAACTCATAGACTCAATAAGCACAAAAATAATGGAAAAAATATTGGAAGAGATCAAGACCTCAAAGTATTTCTCCATCATTTTAGATTGCACCCCTGATCTGAGTCATAAAGAACAGCTCTCTGTGATTGTCAGGATTGTTTCAATGGAAGAAGAATTGCCACAAATTAAAGAACATTTTATGGGCTTTCTTGTGGAGGAGGAGTCAACCGGGGAAAGTTTGTCTGCTCTCATCCTCAAAAGACTAGAGGAGCTGAACATCCACTTTGAGGACTGCAGAGGACAATCCTACGATAATGGTGCCAACATGAAGGGAAAGAATAAAGGTGTTCAGGCTAGGCTGCTTCAACTGAACTCAAGGGCCTTTTTTGTCCCATGTGGTGCCCACTCCTTAAATTTGGAGGTAGCTGATGCTGCTAAGAGCTCACCAGATGCCATTGGCTACTTTGGATATGTAGCAAAATTGTTTAAACTCTTCTCAGCCTCCACCCATAGATGGGATATCCTCCTGAAACACGTCAAAACCACCCTGAAATCATGGTCAGAGACCAGGTGGGAAAGCAGGATAGACAGGATCCAGGCAGTAAGGTACCAGGCTGGGCAAGTCAGAGATGCTCTTCTGAAGGTGAGGGAAACTACTCAAGAACCTGTTGTGAAAGTTGAAGCCCAGTCTTTGGCTGAGGAGATTAGATCTTACCGCTTCTCTATTTGCACAGTCATTTGGTATGATATTCTCAACAAGATCCAGCATGTGAGTAAACAGATGCAATCACCCTCCATGCAGCTAGATGTGGCAGTTGACATGAAGAATAAAAACAGGGAATCTCTTGACTTCTACAGAAATACTGAATTTTCTAGTGCACAGGCAACAGCCAAGGAAATGTGTGAGGAGATGAACGTGCAAGCTGTAATCAAACAGAAGCGGTTGAGAACCACAAAAAGGCACTTTGGTTACGAGGCTCCAGATGAGCCTATTGGTGATGCACTTAAAAAATTGGAAACAAATTTTTTTTAATGTAGTCGTGGATACAGCCCTCTCTTCACTAGATGAGAGATTTCAGACCCTGGGGGAGGTGAATGACAAATTTGGAGTTCTCCTCAACTTTCCCAACATGTCCAAAGATGAGTTGTTAGAGCACTGTCAAACCCTGAGCACAGCTTTAAGCCATGATGGACAGCCAGACATTGATGGCAGAGAACTTGTATTAGAAATGCAAAACTTTCCACATCTGCCATCAAAAAATATAACAAATATTGAGCTCCTGACTTTCCTGCACGAGAAGAAGCTGATGGAAATTTTCCCCAATATGTGGGTCGCTCTGAGAATCTCTGCCATTCTACCTGTGACAGTCGCTGCCGCTGAAAGGAGCTTCTCTAAGCTCAAACTGATTAAAAACTACCTGAGATCTACAATGGCTCAAGAACGTCTCAGTGGACTTTCAGTCATTAGCATAAATCATGTGGTCTCACAACAGCTGTCCTATGATGATATCATAGATGACTTTGCTGCTAGAAAGGCAAGGCGAGTAAGACTGTAGAACATTTGCTATACATTTGCATAGTTCATTCAAGTTTGTATATAGTTATTTATTTTTGGTTCAGTGCTCTCATTTATAATTTCTGGAATGTTACATATGCTGTAAGAAAGCCAAGGAAAGCAAAGGAAAGCAATGTTTCTGTGATATAGTTTTTTCTGCAATAACATAATATAATATAAACATAATTATATTGTATCTATAATACGTTGTGTGTGTGTTTCCAAAATATTTTCAAAATAAAGAAAAACAAGACAAAGCTGTGCAGTTTGTTTCTGTGTAAGTTTATGAACAAAATTCCAGGGGCACCAGGTGAAATCTTGCCTAGGGCAGCAAATTGGCCAGGGCCGGCCCTGCTTCCATCATCACCATATATCCTGATAAATATAAAGATTTCTAAACTGTCACATCCAAACTCAATATTGTTTCATTTATTTCTTTTTGTACATTTATTTTAAATTGAAGAACATTTTTACAACTTTTCCATACCATTACACCAACAACCAACAAGAACATTTGTTTAAAGATGTCTAAGCTGCTTGATGTTTAAAATCAGATCTCCTCCTGTGATTTTCATCTTCCAAAGTCAAACTATTTTGCGTGAACAGAGATAGTTTGTAAAATAGGTTTTAAAAGTGTCTGTGTATGTGTGAACCCAAAGCTTCATTCATGTGGTGATCTTGTCTTTTCTATCATAGCAAGTCATATACTTTTATCTCTGAAAGTAAACTAATTTGATTATTAGTGAGTATGTTTTTTTATGGACTTACAAGTTAAATTTAACACTGAATTTTCAAAGAAATGCTCCATTTTCCATATTGATATTGCACAAAAGATCAAATCAAAATGTCAAATTCCAAGACCACACAAATGCAACAAAATCTTTTGGGTAACACAGTACTCTATAATTATTTTACACTCTTATGCTGTGGTAATGTATAAATAAATATGTAATTAACAGTTATTTAATAACCTTAGTGTGTTTTTGGCTGTTTTAATGCAATCGGAATAAAATTTGGCCAGGTTGTATATTTTGGGGTTAATGTTCATGATTTCTTGATTTCTTCAAGCCTTATTATGCCTCTTAAACTAAATAAAAACCTTTTGTTGTGCCATTCACTACCGTTTAAATGCTTTTCTTTAATACACTACCATTGCAACTTGATTTCTGTTTTGGTTTTGAAATTTCTTAATGTTTCACGGCAACCATTACATTTTTTTTTATGTGTGTCCTAGGGACCAAGGTGGAGCAATTTATTTAGAATCAACTTTGCACAAAAAATTAAATTTGATCAGGATCAATGTTTTTTGACACTCCTAAAATTTTTGTCAAAGGATCCTAATTATCAAATATGTGATGGAGAAGAAAAAAAATCAACATTGTGTGTTTTAATATTATTAAAATTATTATTATAAAAATAAAAAAATGATGGATTTTGGACATTTAAGGGGTAAAAAAAATGTAGAAAATTTTGAAACATTTTTTATGTATGTTTTTTCCGGGTACTTCGAGTCCTACCCCCCGAACACATGCATGTATAGGTCAATTGGCAACTAAAACCAAGGGTTGTCAGTGTCTGTCTCTAAATGTTAGCCCTGCGTCTAACGGGCCACTGTCCAGGATGTACCCTGCCTAAGGCCCAAAGCTGCTGGAACGGGCTTCAGTCACCCATGACCCCTAAAGGGATTGTTTGTGTTTTGTCAAATTATTATTTATTTATTCTTACGCTTATCCGGAGCCAGGCCAGTCTCTCCAGCTTGTCCTAGGTCTTTCCCGGGGCCTTCTCCCGGTGAAACGCACCCGAAACACCTTCCCAGGAAGGCATTCAGGAGGCATCCGGAACAGAATCCGCCATCTTTATTTATTATTTATTATTATGTCATTACTAATACATAACTAATGCTTAGCAGTGGGTCGTTATTAATAAGTGTTACCGCCTTTGGCTGTCAAGTAAGGCTTTCTCAGAACTGTTTTACTTTCATTTGCTTTGATATATATTTTTTTGTAACGTTTTATTCACAGCTCGTATAATAAGTGACTGGGTTGTGCTCTGCGGCGAAAGGTTTAATTACAGTGTCAGCTGGTGGGTCATAACAGCTCGTCATTACGACTCAGAAGGTCTGCTTTTTAATTAAGAGGTCAAAGGTTTACCACAGCAGCAGCGGGCGCCCATTTTATCCTGTAGTTATTGACAGAGAAGAGCAATGAGCTTGAATATAGCCTCACTGAGAGCTTGCTCCCGGTGACAATGGAAGAATAAAGACCCCTTGTGGATTTGCCGTCTCACTCTGACTGTCGCTCGGAGGCAGAGATCAACACGGTGCACGGACAATATGCTGTTAAAATTGATGTCAATAAATTAAACTCGGATACAACATTTCGGTCTGTGAACTCCCCTTCATTCCCACTTATGCAGTTAATATAATTACTTTGTTTTGGTTCTTGTAATTATTATTTTCCCCAGCTTTCTGCTGCTAAATAACACTCTATCCCTGATTTAGTAAAGGTATTATTAGCGCCGACTGCTTTCTGTAGCCTTTTACCCTTCACCTGCAACCAAAGAGATTTAAGTCCGTAATGGTGTTCAGCTGTTATCTGCTCACAGAGGTCCGCAGAGATTTATTTTCAGATTTATTCTTCTGAAGATGCACTGTTAATGTCTCAAGTGTAAAGAGAATGGCCCTCTACTCAACTTTAAAGCCTTTGGATTTAGTGCCAGCTTAGTTTATGTAAGTTGGACGAGGCAGGTGGTGAAGCCGAGCAGGTTCTGGCTCATTAAAAGTGCAAGATTATATAGACTTCATAAAGATTGTTCCAGAAAGAAAATTAAAAATGTGAATGAAAGGTTTTACTTTGTCAATATTGGTTAGGTTGTTTAAAAATAGAAATGATCATCTAATGACAATGCAGAAAATAACAGATTTATATCCATTTGGATACGGACTGAGCTTTTTCTTTGTACTTTGCGTTCATTTGGTCCGTACTTCAGGCCGGTTTTCCCAAAGCTCACGAATTTTGACCAACGTAGTACATGTGGTGGCATTAGGGGGCAGTCATGAGCTCTACTCAAAAGCTGAAGAGGGAGACATTGACAGAACATTTTAAGGGGAAACTGGGTGAGTTAGAAACATTATGACGTGACTTTATTGGAAGAGCAAGTTCTCGAAGGCCAATGACGTGCAATGAGGTTTGTGGCTGGTGAGGAACTTCAGAGCCAAATTTACAAATAATTCTATAATCCCCAGGTGGCCCAATCTACAGCATTCAATAGATACCTTTTTAAAGACATTTGATATGAAATATATAAAAAAGGGACTTGTGGCTTATCCCCATCATGGGGTCGCCACAGCGAAGTAGTTTGTATGAGTAGCTTGGCAATGTTTTTACGCCAAATGCCCTTCGTGACGCATCCCTGACCATTTAGTTTCTAAGCTTTAATATTAAGTGAAGTCAGTCTTTACACTTGATTTTAGGCAGCGTATTGGTACTAATTCTACTCCAACACAACAGTAATAGCACAGGAAGGGCACCCCTTTTGATGAGGCACAGATACCATGTGCCTCCCTTCGAGCATTTTTTAGTGCAGTGTATATCAGATCAGCCAGACTAAATAAGTTATACACAAACAAAGACATTATTTAGACTAGGAAAGGCCAGATAATTTGATAAAAGTGCCTTTGGCCAGTTTACTTGTGACAACCAGAGAGGTAATATCAGGCACAAGCCTAATGCTAGTGGTCAGGCTAAATGATGAGGGACAGTGCACTCAGAGGTGAGGCAAAGCACGACTCGGCCTCTCATTTGTCACCTTTTTTTGGAAAAAATACACAAATTTTGAGCTTTTTGGCACTAGAATAAAAGGCAAATTAGTGAAGAAATCTTAAATGCATTTTTATTACAGTGTATTTTCCAGTGAGGCACTGCTTCCCAGACCTCACATCCCTGTCTAAAGCACGCGCAGATGGGCAAATGACGTTTGTTGAATTCCTCGTTCTTAAAACATGATGCATTCAGTGGCTGCACAAACCAAAAGTGTTTTTGTCTTTTTTTTTTACCTCTTTCTTACATTTTAGATTATTAAAATCTTCTCCAGTGTTGCAATGTTTATTGTTGTTCTTGTTCTTCATATTTTCTTAAATCTTTTACCCTCCTGTCACCCCCCCTACAGGTTGTTACAACGTTTGTAACGGACAGCACTTAGTGTGCACATAATGGGAGCATAAATAAGCCTTTACGGTCTTTTTTTTTTTTTACTGATGATTCCTAATACAATATGCCATCAGATGATTAAACAGTAAATTGCATACCTATGTTTAAGAAACCAGTCATGGTTATTACAAAAGGTTTTGTGGCATTTCCATTTGTTTAACTATTGTACAGTTACATTTTAAACCCATCTGTGATAAAGATTTATTTTCTCATAAGCACAAATCACAGAATGTCAGCATTCACATATGACAGAGTCAGGAGATCTGGACTAGAATTTTGAGTTGGTCTGTCAGCTCCGTTCGAGCTGTTTGTCCCACAGATCAATTGAATAAACATTTGACTCCAGCAGCTCAGTGCCCTCGCTGTTCCCTCGTGTAGGTGTAGCTTTGCATGTATGCATACATGACACTGAGCACACAACTGGCCTCAGCTAGAGCATATGGGATTTAGTCAGGATTTGACCGGAATATTCTGTGATATTCTGTGATGGAAAGTGTCCTTACTAACCACAGAGACCAAGCGTTTAGTCATCAAGGCAATATTCAAGACTGCTGAATTCTGCTGTGCTTAAACCATAAAAAAACTGCCCATTAGCTAATTTCTCAGAAGTCTAATGTATTTGCCTGGACTGGGCATCTTTCATAACTCTGTCTGCCAGAGTCTTGCTGAGAGTACATCATTAAAATCAGACTGAAATAGTCAAAAAGCAAAACAGCCTGCAGATTAAGCTTGTGCTAAAATGAAATGAATGAACAAATTATTATTTTTTTTATAATAAATTCAGTTAATTTTAGTTCATGGTGCTGCTAATCAACAGGGATTGTGTTAAATTAGAATTTGTATTACTAGACCAAAACAGTCAAAGAAGAAAGAAGATGAAAATCAATGACTGAACAAGCAAATGTAAAAAAAATAAAAGTATTTTAAGATAAATACATTTCATGACAAACTTTGGTGCTGCTAATCAATGGGGATTATATTATAGGAAAATTAAATGATATATATGCTAAAATGATGAATAACTTTACAAAAGCATTTAAAGAGATTGCGTTTAGTTATGTGGCTATTTGAGTCGATCAATATTTTCTGGAATTCCCTTCCCTTTTTTCCAATCAGAAGAGAGAAAACATTAAGGAAGCAGTTTGCGCAATCACAGGGTTTTAACAATGATGGAGAAAATACAGACTAACAGCAGGTATTTTGCAGATGTTTTGATATTACACACGGGTCTTCAACATAAAGCAAGTGTTGGTCCACTAACCCATACCAACTGTCATGGTGCCAAATCCTGGTTTAATCCTGGGATATAGTCATCCAGGACATATTTAAGAAAAGGTTTCAACGAACGGCATCTGGAGGGCATGGGTTTGAAGGTGAAGATGTTTTGTCAATTCATGTCAATTCCCACAGATGAGAGACAAAATGTCTTTACCTTCATACCTACATCAAGATGCCTTTGTTGAAACCTTTTACCTTTTCTTGTTGCTGTTGTAGTTTACCCCTGGTTTATTTCTGTTGGTAGTAGTAATCAATGTCTAGTTCAAGAGAGGTCCCCAGTCTCTGGAACCAAACC
Organism: Neodontobutis hainanensis; assembly: GCA_024349245.1. Classification (NCBI taxonomy): domain Eukaryota; kingdom Metazoa; phylum Chordata; class Actinopteri; order Gobiiformes; family Odontobutidae; genus Neodontobutis; species Neodontobutis hainanensis. Next base: position 76,698 of record JALDNG010000673.1, read on the forward strand.
TGAGCCAAACAGTCCTTCTGTTAGAATCCCCTGGTGTTTATTTAACATGTTGTTGTCTCTTTGTTCATAGGTTCATGGGGCTTGACCATTCCAACAAAATGGATATGATGGCTATGTGATCCAAACTGATAGCCACCAATTTTCTACCCATCATCCTAAACTTTGATCTCCTACTATCCTTACAACAGAAGACTTTGACACTGACAACCAATTTATGGAGAACGATGAGATCCCAAGCTCACAAATTAATTCCAGAGAACGGTCCCTATACTAGCCTCTAAAGACCTTCAGGAACCATGGCAGTCGAACAGTGGCCATTCCTCACCAGCCCGCCCAACATCTCCATCCCTGAATCGCTTATGTACGATGGCTACTTCCCAGGAAATGAATCGTACTACAACATGACGGAGAAAGAAGATCTCCGCCAGGACACGACCTCCTCTGTGGTGATTACTTTGATCTATTTTGTGGTCTGCACGGTGGGGCTTTGCGGAAACACCCTGGTCATCTATGTGATCCTGCGCTATGCCAAAATGAAGACGGTCACCAACATCTACATCCTGAACTTAGCCATTGCGGATGTGCTGTGTATGATGAGCCTGCCCTTCATCGGCATGCAGTTGGCCCTGGTGCACTGGCCGTTTGGACAGGCACTGTGCAGAGTAATCATGACCGTAGGTAGGTACAAAACTGTGCAAAAGATTTTTATTAAAAATTTTTATGATATGGGTTGACAACCTTGATGGTCCATAGAAATCTTTGAGGCCTGAATTACAAAAAACACTAATAGAAGCGCAAAGTGAATAGTGTGCAAAAAAATTGTGCAAAGCTGATTTTGCTCAAGAGCCTTAATGAATATGTAAAATGCTAAATTGATTGGCGATTCATTAATTTGTCAAGCCCACAGGAGCCAGAGTCTCTCACCCTGATGCCTTTCGATTGTCTGTCTATCAAATAAATGCAAGGAGGCCAAAAAAAATGTCACAACAATGGCCCACACTTTAAGCTTGTAAACATTCTGACTTGTGTGCTGTAGCTTCTGGCATTTTGTATCTTTCACTCTGAGTTTTTCTCATTTTGGTCCCGCCTCCTGAAATCCAAATTGGACTTGCGTTTAAAATCTCTTGAAACCCCTGGACTCCATAACTTTGATCAGTGTAATTCCGATGATTAAGAAATGTTTTTTTTTTTTTTTTTTTATTAAAATAGCAAAAAGTTGAGTTCTGGCGTTCAAGCCGGTGGTTAAAATTAAGGTGTTGGTTTATAAAACTGTTAACAAGAACATGGGTATCAAGAATAAACCTTTGTAACAAGGCAATAGATTTAGATGATAGTCATAGGCATTGGCAAGTTTATGTGCTTCTCAATTGTTATTGTATATACACACTGTTGGAACCATTTTTTGTGGTTCACCTCCAACCACCTGGAAGCACTGTATTTGTTGTGCCTTAGTTGGCTGCTTATTTAAAAGCCAAAATTGCATTTCTATGTGTCTCTCAGTGTCTCTAAGATGTAGTAAAATGTGGAATGTTTGACAGTAGGTGGGCAAACAAATTATTTGTTTAAGCGTATTTTGGACTTTTTCATGGAAGGCACTCCTAACAAACCAGCAGGCAGAGTGGTAATGGTCAAGTTGCCACAACACACAAATCAATTTCACCTTTGTCTTTTTTGTAACAATTAAAAATGACCTGAAAATCTGCAGTATTTTATAGAAACAGAACATTTTCAGTGTATTATTTGCTTTGACCTGAAGCTCACAGTGGGTGGCATAGATTCATTGAGTGATTTTTTAATTAATGCATGAGCTCAACATGCCACTTCTGCCTCTAATCCTCTCCTCTACCTGTTTCCAGACTCTCTTAATCAGTTCACCAGCATCTTCTGCCTGATGGTAATGAGCATTGATCGCTACCTGGCGGTGGTCCACCCTATCAGGTCCACTAAATGGAGGAAGCCACGTGTTGCCAAGCTTATTAACCTCACAGTATGGGTGGTGTCACTGTTAGTCATCCTGCCCACCATGATCTTCAGCGGACTGAACGAAGTGCCTGTATGTGGCATTGTGTGGCCAGAGCCGAATGATGTCTACTACACCACCTTCATGATCTACACCTTCTTCATTGGCTTTGTCTTGCCCCTGGCAGTCATATGTCTCTGCTATTTGCTCATTATAATCAAGGTGAGAGTGTGGTACTGAAAGTGAGACATCATACATCAACTTCTGTGTGGTAAATGTGCTGACCTTCATGGAGCTCACGAGGGACAGAGTGATAATTGAAAAACTGATAGGTCAGTCTGTTTCGAGACTTAAGGGTGTATTGTGTAAAATGTCGTAGCAGTTGAGTAAAATGAAACACATCAGTCAAAGGTCTGTTTCTTAATACTTTTCAATCACCTCAAAATACCACTTTATCTTGGTAAAATCAACATTTAAAGCTCCATAGAACCCAGGAGTAGTGGCATTAAATCTATTACCTTTTCTTCTGGTTCATACAACTTACCAAAATGGAACAAACTAAGCACTGCTAGTTGCGAAGCACATTCATCTTTCTTTTTGAAAACACCTTTTCCCTGATGGTTTTGGACATTTATCAACTAAATTAATTTTGTCTACATTTTCATTATTTCCCCATACACAATAAAATGCCCCTTTAGGGCTACCAAAGGTCCTCACCTTTAGAAAGGTTGGTGGGAAAGTACAATCACATTGATCACCACCAAAAACTACAAACTGCACCTTTAAAGTAAAGCACATAATGAGGAGATGAATTAAAAGTTGTTTTTGGATATTTGTAGATTTTTAAACATTTGTAAAAGTAAACCACTTTTATTATTTTATCATTACAATTCCTAATTATACAAGGTATTAGTGGTTTGGTCTCACAGATGTTTATTCTTAGAGTCAAACTGTTGAAAAGAAACTACATTTTAAAATTGACAACTTTAAAGGGATAGGGTTACATATAGTATGTTACATCCAGCATCCAATAAGACAATTATACATAAATACTCTACTCATAATTACACATTGTAACATTAGATCCTCTTTATCTTTCGGTCTTGCTTTGTTTGTGGTCTCTATTGTAATAACATTTATGGAATCCTCATACAGGTGTGCGAGGGAATTCATTTTCTTTTCTCTTCCAGGTGAAGTCATCTGGAATGCGAGTGTGTTCCACCAGGCGTAGGCGTTCAGAGCGCAAAGTGACCAGGATGGTGTCCATTGTAGTCGCCGTCTTCGTTCTCTGCTGGTTACCATTCTACATTTTCAACGTCACCTCGGTAACCAGCTCCATCCCCACCACCTCGGTCGTGAAGAGCACCTTCGACTGTGTGGTGGTGCTCGGCTATGCCAACAGTTGCGCCAACCCCATCCTGTACGCCTTCCTGTCAGACAACTTCAAGAAGAGCTTTCAGAACGTGTTGTGCCTTAAGAAAGTGGCGGGCTTGGACGAGATGGAGCGCAGCGACAGTCGAGCGGACAGGAGCCGCATGGTGCACGACGCCGTTCTCATCGGCGCAAACTTGGAGACTCACAACTCTGCTTTGCTCAATGGTGAACTGCAGACGAGCATTTAAATTTTGCTCCCATTAATGGAGGCTGAGTCCAAAGATGAAATATGAGGTAATAGTAGCTTCTCGTGGACACAGACAAAGTCCAAGTGAAAATCAACACTTTCAAAAGGTATTACAGAGGTTCAACAAAGTGCACGAACTCCCATTCAATATTTGGGTTGGTGACGCAACATGAGAGCCACTTTGCTCTGAGGCCTCAGAGTAAAATGGTAGTGATTTCCAATACTGTATGAGGAAATAAAGCAGAAGTCATACATAAATAAATACTTGCTAGCTTGAGGCTTTTAGAAGGCATGCCTGACTGAAGCAAGATTCTAATGTATATGGATTCCATTTGAGTGAAATTATGCGAAGAATATTAATTTGCATTGGTACAGAGACACATAAAAATTTACAGCAGTTCCCACTCCTTGGGAATTTTCCAAAATACTCCAAAGGAGGTCGGACAGCTTACTGGATATCTGCCAAGTAAAGCAATTCTTCCGAGACATTTTGAGAAAATATGAAGTCCAAGTCATTTAGAGATAAGAAAAGGCTAAAACAGATTGACCAGCAATGGACAATGCTACTTCAGGTGAAGAAAATTTTAATTTTTTATTATGAAGAGAGCACCTCTGCACCAGTTCTGACCTTGCTCACACACGTAAACCACTTGTACATTAGAACTATTTTATTCTGCAAGTCTTGTAAATTGACACCAACATGGCCAAACACCATGCTATTTTCCAAGTAAAGAGTGCTGTAAGTTTCTATAATGTAGCCTGCTTCTTTCATATGTACTCACTCTACACTGTGGTACGGAAGCTGCTCAATATGCCGACCATCGTAAAAAGTCCATTTCTATTCAAAACAGGCTGTAAGATTTCTCTCTTTTTTTTAAAACTTGTTGAAATGTGGTCACAGCCGTGAGGTCAGTGAAGCCAGTTTATGAGTATAAAAATGTCATGTTTCACAAAGAAATGTGTTAGGTTGTAAAAGTGAGACTGGGAGAAAGAGAGACGTGTGAAGGAGAAGGTCCAGGCTACATGCCTTGTTTCAGTTTATTTTATGGGATTGTATGAATAAAACAATGTCTGTCCACATTAGTAACACTGCACACTCTCACTAAGCTATGGCTAATGCTGTAACCATAAATAATGTGCATTCAAGCAAGTTTTGTACGTTAAGTATTTTCACATTACAAAAAAAACATTTTATTTATATGAGATGTACCGAAATGTATTGTCTTTTCTAATATCTCACCATACTATAGTGTACCATAATATACTATACCATACAATAACATACAAAATGATATAGTTATAGCTCTAATACTCCACTTTTTGACTGTGATTTTTTTTGGGCACGCTACCATCTCATGAGAACACTTACCCCGACCTTATTGGAACTTTACAAGGATATTTATGAAAAGTTAATAATTCCACAGGAGTTTTGTCACAGCATTTGTCTTCTTTAGTATTTTAGCAAGAATACACCCAAACAAAATTACATAGTGTTGCTTTAAAGCACACCTGGTTTCCATGACACCTGACAAACAAGGAGTCACCCACCATATGTCGCACTGTCGGATTCTCTTGCCAAGTCACTCTCTGTGACTGTCCATCTGCTACTGCCAGACAGTGCTCGTCCTAAGAGACTGCTGCAAGAAATTGTGGTGTTACCAAACAATGGCAATTAATAATCCACCACAATCTATTCTAAATTGTTATTACATGAAGTTAGAACTTTTCTTTAAGACATTTTGAACATGGCTCAGTCCAAATTGTATGGCTGATTTTATGTGTAAAAAAAACTGGCCTAATCCCCCTCAAATTTTGTCGTAGTGTGAAACTCACTTCACAATTTTCCGTTGCACCTAACGCCTTCATGTTTGAGGTGCAAGAATTCTCTCAGCGCAGTTAATTACTTCTGCTCTCTCTGCCAATGTATTCCTCACGGCTTCTTAACAATAACAACGTTCTCATCTAATATTGGGAAATAGACATTGTCTGTCTGGGCATAAACTTAATGGACCAATGCTGATAGCTGTTAATACAAGGATCTTTGTCACAACGAGTCAAAGACTACAATAGGGTAGACTGAGCAGCTGTCTATGGAGGTTAGTGTGTGGTGAAGAAGACAGAGTTAGTCCAGTCTTAGACCAGTTCCAGACTCATGGAGGTCAGTGTTTGTGAAGAAGACAGAGTTAGTCCAGTCTTAGACCAGGTCCAGACTCATTGAGGTCAGTGTTTGTGAAGGAGACAGAGTTAGTCCAGTCTTAGACCAAGTCCAGACTCATGGAGGTCAGTGTTTGTGAAGGAGACAGAGTTAGTCCAGTCTTAGACCAAGTCCAGACTCATGGAGGTCAGTGTTTGTTGAAGGAGACAGAGTTAGTCCAGTCTTAGACCAAGTCCAGACTCATGGAGGTCAGTGTTTGTGAAGGAGACAGAGTTAGTCCAGTCTTAGACCAAGTCCAGACTCATGGAGGTCAGTGTTTGTTGAAGGAGACAGAGTTAGTCCAGTCTTAGACCTGTTCCAGACTCATGGAGGTCAGTGTTTGTGAAGGAGACAGAGTTAGTCCAGTCTTAGACCTGTTCCAGACTCATGGAGGTCAGTGTTTGTGAAGGAGACAGAGTTAGTCCAGTCTTAGACCAAGTCCAGACTCATGGAGGTCAGTGTTTGTGAAGGAGACAGAGTTAGTCCAGTCTTAGACCAAGTCCAGACTCATGGAGGTCAGTGTTTGTGAAGGAGACAGAGTTAGTCCAGTCCAAGACCAAGTCCAGACTCATGGAGGTCAGTGTTTGGTGAAGGAGACAGAGTTAGTCCAGTCCAAGACCAAGTCCAGACTCATGGAGGTCAGTGTTTGGTTCAGGAGGCAGCCTTAGTTCAGTCTAAGTTTTAAGACTGGTCTCGGGTATTACAACACTAGCATTATAGAAACAGCTAAATATAAAGCAATTGCCAGCACTGCTCTCTATTCCCTCACTGACCACACACACATAGTCAGCCTGTTCCCATTTGTCAAAAGCGTCATGTTTATGCAGAATTATGCAGAATTGTTGGTTGCTAATGCCCTTTTGTCCACTGAAAATGTATTGCAGTCTGAAGGATTCCGAAACAAATTTTTACAGTGTTTGGCCTGAAATAGCCAAAATCCTCTCTCCTCACTTGCTTTTCTGGCCTTGTATTTTGTTGAGTACACAGAAGCAGCGTAGGCTTCTGAATAATTCATTTGTAAAGGGCTATAGAACGTGCACACCTAATGTTGCACTGTTCAATACTGTATGAAATTCCTGGTATCTGTGCCGGGTTTTGATGAGCATGACAGGTGTTGCTTCTAGCACCTTCTGTGCACTCTGTGTTTTGGCACATACTGGCTGACATCTTTTACCCACAAGGTGCAAAGCTGTCCTCAGTGTGGCATGGCCCAAAACTTTGTCCAGCCGTTAACATGCACATTAAAGCTCGACCCCACATGCTTTTTCTTACAGTGTACACAGTGTATGTACTTTTCTGTGCTGTTTTTTTTTTTTTTTTTTATCTATGTGCCTTGGAATTGAACGCAAACCCATGTCATATCAATGTACAGTGATGGAAATACTTTGCGAGCTGTTCCTCCCTAAAGCCAAACAACCAAAGGCATTGTACAGATACATTTATAATACAAACTTTACAGAGTCCTGCTGTATATCATTTTTGCCGCATAGCTTTTATTTGTGTGCTATAACGCCAGAAGCAGATGTTTAATTGTGACTTCTATTGTTGTGTAAAATATAATGTGCTCACTGATTGTACCAGACGGGCTCATGTCCTTGTCTCGATAAAAAAAAAAGCATTTTCTGGCTTTGTGGTTAACTTTGTATCTCTTTATGCCTATAAAACATGTCACATATTGTTTTTGCTGAATGAAATATGGGAGTAAAAGGGCAATTGTAAATGAAAGAGTGGATATTTTATGGAATTCCATGCTGAAGGCCACTGCGATAAGTTTGCTGTGTTTTCCAGGAAGACATTTCCTGGACAAACAAGGTTTTATTGCAGACTGTAATGTATCATTTTAACAAATAACAGCACATTACTCAAAACAACAGTGACAAGTACGCCTGAGGTCAAAATGTCAAGTCAATAAAAGAAATTGCATTAAAATTCATCTGTTGGTGTAAGCTAGTGATGTTAAATGGTCATTCCACATTTTTTATTATGAGCTAATGTGACTGTGTGGAGTCTGTGTGTCACCTGATTTATTAAGCAGGGGTAGCTGTAGGGTTTTAGTAACAATAGTGATAACTGCTTTTGGACTAGAGTTGTATGAATTATTCACTGTACCATTTTGAGCAGCTGGACAAAGGTTTGGGGCAGTGTATGTAAAAAAAAAAAAAAAATTCTTAGGTACAAACCTCAAATTCTAACCCATTGTCACACAAGAACTCCTTACAATCCGATTTTAACACTTAATGGTGATTTTCTAAGACTCTAATTAGTAGGTGCCAAATAGACTAAAAATGACTCTTTGTTGTGTGGGCCCAATTGTTTTGTAAATGCTAAATGTGGGGGGAAATTTGAGGTATTACAATAAATGTCAGCCTTAATAAATGACACGATGGGCAATCAATCAATTAATTAATTTACATTGTCTTCAGCCAGTATTTTGAGCACTACATTTTAACATGCACAATCCATTGCATGTTTTATAGGCCTTGGTAAGTTGCAACTCCCTGTTTTAGGAGTTAAACCATTAAACCATTAAACTAATGGTTTAAGGTCAGACCCTTTAAAGTCATATTCGGGGACTTCTAAAGAATGGTTGTATGTGGTACTTATACTGTATATAGTTGGTGTATTACCTGTAGTGTGTGCACACAATATGGAAAACTGGCCAGGCTCAGGGAAACAAAAAAAACAACAATGCATTTCACAATATGAATAAATGATAACTGTACACTACATATACCTTTACAGTACCTTTATTACAGTACATACTATATAATATATAATGCAATTCAAGGCCCTCAAGTTGCAACGTTACAACTCTATGTAAGAAATGTGGAGTATACCTCGAAAGGGATATTTATTATTTTCTGGAAGGACTTGTTTCGTGACTTGTGTATCATTTTGAAATGGCACACTACAGCAACCTCAAAAGGGTGGCTAAATATAAGTGTGATTATTTATGTCCCCCACAGGAGCCCTATTGCACATACGTTTACACTGGCCTTGAAGGCAATAACCTTGGCTTAATTTAAACCCACCAGAGTGCTCCTAGTCCCTGAACTATCCTCACGCTGTAGGACACAATCAAATGGGCAATGCAGGTGCAAGTTTTAGGTCCGGTGCACCTTAACTTTACCAAAGTGGACATTTAGCTCAGAATAGTAAATGCAGTATTGGCAATAAGATGGCTTTTTTCTATTGAGGCATGTTTTCTGAATAACACTGCATGGGTACAAGCCAGGTCAATTGCAACAGGTTTTTAAAAATAGCTTTATGAATGTTAATGTAGTAGCTGGTGGTTGGAATCTTAAACTTAACATCAGTTGGTGTATTTGCTTCGAATTAAAGGTGCAGTGTGTCCTTTTTGGGGGCAAATGACTACAGTAGCCCAGAAGGGACAGGCTGTTGTCTTTGAAGAAACCCAGAGGAAAGAGGTCTCATTCTGGGTTTAATAAATAAAATAAAAAATAGAATTAAATCCATTTATTCAAGAGTGTGTGATTGTGTGTGCGCTTCGCCAGCAGTGCTCAGTTTGTCCACTCTGGGAAGTTGTGGGAAAAGGAATAGAAAGAAATGGATCTTCCTCTGTGCTCTATTTGGAGTTTAAAAAATGTTTTTTCCCCACCAATGACATATGCAAAGACTGTTACTTTGAATCGGTTATATACCCCCAATAACATAGTTTTGACTGTATACTACAAGGGCTTCCTTAATGCACCTTTAAGTGAAAATGTATTAAAAAGCTATTACTGTCAGCTGTTGGAAGCATAAATGGTATGTCTTGTCATGCTGATACAAACCGTAAATTAAAGTTCTGCTTCTAGACAATCTCTTCTACGGCAAAACCTCTCCTGAAAACATAAGCCCCACTGTGCTTGATTCTGAGCGCACACACAGTGTATGACTGCCATATGCCTATGCTCGCCGCAATATTCCCTCGCATTACTTCTGATTTTGCCTGCAGACTAAGTAGACTCTATATGACTCACGGCTCCTAACAGTGTGCCAATATGGCCTGCTCATGCTCCGGCGCAAGTAAACAAGTAATGCATTCGGTAATGAATGTTGTGCTCGGGGGCGTGATGGTGGTGGCAGCAGGTGAGGGGACGAGGAATAAATGCGAGCGCACACTGCTTTCTCAACATCTACCTCGAGCAGAAGAAAATCTCTTTTCTTCTTCACAGGGTTTGATTTTAATGTCTGTGAAAGGATGCTCAGCAGTGGTTATATGCGTGCCCTTTCCTATAAAAGATTTATGAAGTGGTTTCTAAAATGTTTCTGGGCGTGAGCTACAGGAAAGTAGCTATAATTAAAGGAGGCTAAAGTTAGAATATTTTTGACAAAAAAAAAGCTTTAGAGAATCTTGAGGCAATAAAAATGTAACCATGAGAGCAATGTTTTTAGACTTTATATATAAAGACAAATCCTTTGTTGATGATAGAGCGCAAATGCAATGTTTTTATATCATAAAATGAAATCTGTCATATGTCATAGCGGCTAAAAATGTGTGGCTAGCTTTATTCAGACTATCACACAGAACAAGACAAAGCACTGAAGCAGTGTGGTACAGATCGGCCTAGTATGGTTAAGTTTCCATTTCCAAAGTGTACTACTTTGGGGAAGCTTTGACCATGATTCCAAATGTGTGGTCTGCTGGAAAAGGTGGAGCTAAACACTGCTGTCTGTAGATTGGATGACAGATAACTCTTGAGTGAAAAAAAGAGAAACAAAATGGAGTTGGTGTTGCACGCTTCATGAGTTAAAAGACTACATTGCATTAAACACAAGCAGAACTTGTGGCATTAAATAATGAGTCCTTTTCATATAGGAAATTAGCACAGCTTTTCAAATTTGATGATCAGAATAATGCAAAAAGACCAGATACTATGTTATGTTGACTGCAGCAGCATACAGCATTTCCTCCAGCATCTCACTCTGAGATTCTCTTTTGTCCACTCAGCACTATGCAAAGACTAAAAACAACCACAGGTTTCAACCAGCTACTCCTTGAAATAGTGTCAAAATCTCATCTCATTCTTGTAAACCCTAGCTTGTGTATCGTCTATTCTTGTGGGATTTTGGTCTCATCATACCCCTACTTTGTACCCTTTTGTCAGCTCCTTTTGAAACTCCTCTAAAAAATGTGCCTTACTCTCCTTATCCTTTACCATATGACAGGTCTTCACATAAACCCCGGTTCTCTGAACACAGAAAAAGTGTGTCACAATACTTGCTCAAGTGCCTTTGTGATAATTATATTGTATTCGGTTTGTCATTTTGAAATCACATCATATGCCAATTATTGTTCTGTCATAATACAGGGAAGGCTTTTTTATTCATTTTCAATTATTGGGGTCACAGGAGACCCTATCCCAGCTGCTTTGGGTGTGAGGCAGGGCCAACACTACCATTTACCTTTCATTCACTATTGGGAATTTAGAGTGACTGCTTCTCTTATTCATGTCATCTTTGGACAGTGGAAGGGAGAGCCTAGAGAACCCATAGGGACACAAGGAGAACATGTAGACTCCACACAGAAAGCCCGCTGGTGACTGAGACGTAAGGATTCACTAGGTTGTTTTTTGTTCATTAATGGCCAACACCAGAACAGGAGATAGCAGCACTCACGTCTTTAATGCTATTTCACTCTTTTGCCCAGTCCAACATTGTGAATAAATAGAGTCATTTTTCCAACGGTTTGCAAAGGAGTGAACGAACATGATCATTCTGCCAGTATGTCTCTTGAGACTGTTTTAAATGGAGCACACCTGTTCACTAATTTGCTTCATTAGCAGCTACAAAACGGAGTGCGTGGTGGGGTTTCCAAGTGGGAGAAAATAAGTGAGGTGCATAAAAAGTTTAACAAAGCATTATGAATAAAACACTGCATTAAACTTAAAACATCCCCGATACTGTTATTCCATGAGGCGTGCTTTTGTAAGTGCTGTGCCAATTTCTCACCTAGCTTTCACAGAAGTCATGTTAAAGCACGATTTCACCTACTACAAATCATTCATCATTGTAGGCGTTCATTTTTTAATGCCACTGATAAGAAAGCTTTGTGGGAACAAAAGTTAATAATATTACATAACATGTTCTTGAGTTTTACATCTTCCCATCTGCAAACCTGGGAGCTGTTCAGCCACTGCATAACAAAATCCGTCACTGTGGATTGTATGTCGCAGAAGGTCAAGTTTGATTTTTTTAGATTTTGCTCAAGTTGTGACTCCTGGAACTGTTCCTAAATTGACCTCTGAAAGTTAGACTTTACCATTAGTATTTCCGGTGAAATGAAGGGCTAACTTAACCAAAAGTCTATTGTAATGGTGGAAGCCATACCCAGACTGATGTTACAATATAAGCATATTGAAGTATGTGTTATTATGAATTATCCTCTTTCACATCATAAAAAGATGCACATCCACTGGAGCAAATGTATGTGATGTAGTATGTAATGTTGCAACAGTGTAGGCAAACCAGGGAATTATAGAGCAGTGGTTCCCAAACTGGGATCCGAGGCCCCCATCCAGTACCCAGAAAGGTTCTGGAGGGGGGCAATGGGTTGTCCACACACAATATATAAAAAGGTAGTTTGTTTGAACATACTAAAAAATCTATTTGGATATCACTTATTCTCTGTGGTGTTAAAAAAAATATTTAAGCATTTTATAGACAATAAATGATCAATCTTTTTTTTAAATAACATATTCGGGGAAATACTTCACTTCTTCTTATATTAGAGTGAACATTTACGACAGAGGGGGCGTCAAAGGATTTTCTAATTTTTAGGAGGGTCGCAGCTCTCTTGACTTGAATGGCTGAGCAATAAAAGGACCCTTCTCCTCCAAAATAGAAGTCCTATTACACATATTTTAAGTAACATAAACCAAAGATTTTCTATTGCATAATTTTCTCACCTAGATAACAAAGAACACAAATCTTAGGTACTTCCTACTTTGGGCCTGCCGTTTTCTTAGAATCGCTTCTGCTTGCTCGTTGGACTAAATTAGACACAAATGACGCCAATATCACTTTTTTATTTATTTTTTTCATTTTACTGCAGAGTCCCACCTAGAACAGGCAGGGCCTTTCTGTGTGGAGTTTGCATGTTCTCCCTGTGTCTGCGTAGCTTTCCTCTGGGTACTCCGGTTTCCCCTACCACCAAAGACATGTACAACAGTCCACTCCAAAAACACATGGGGCCAGGACTCCCCTGCAAAAGAGATCTGTAATCTCAGTGGGACTTTCCTGGTTAAATAAAAAGGTTAAATAGATTCCTCTTACTCATACTTATGCCACCACTAAAGTCTCCATCCAGGGTGACTCTGACTGGCACAAACCGTCACTGAACTAGAAGCTTGGATTGCCACACTGCATCATTGAATGAAGAACAAAACATTCACTGAGTTTTTGGACACTGTGGGTGCTATTGCTGCCGTCCCTCTTCAAGCTGAACTGGACTCCTGAAGAACTGCAACTTTTGTAAGGAGCTAAACCTTTAAAAGACTTAAAGGCTTTCTGTCGCCTTTTCTGTAGATTTCTAAAAGTGGAGTGTGTGTCTGCCACTCAGACCTGGACTATGGTGTTTTTCCTTATTCTCTACAAGTCCAACATAACATCTTAAACTTCCAGTGTCTTGTGGCATGTAGCCTTCAGCTGGTGTAGCCTAAATGCTTGTATAAATTGGAATTATACATCAAGGTCCTTGATCCTGTTATCCCCAAATCATCTTGTTTATTCTCAATAGCTTATAGCCAATACCCATTTGTCCATTTTAAATCTATAGTGGTCTTTGCCAAAAGCTCATGCAGCTCATGTAGAATACTAAAAAGGCCTATTGGCCCAGACCTTCTGCACTGGCACTGGTATTCGTGTTAAAATAAACAAGCATGTCATCCAAGCAATGAATGATCATGTGATTAATAATACAAGTGTGATTTCGTACAGAGCAAAACTGTTTCGTTTACACAAGCTGGCTCTCTGCTTAAATTATCTCTGCAGCAGCAAGTCTATTATGTTTCAAAATCTAAAGTTGAGTGGTGGAGCGTATTCATGCCTGACGGTTTACCTGCGCTGCTCCCACTGACAGAGGATTAAACTGGCACGTTGCATGTCTCCTCGTCTCACAGCATGTGGGGAAGTTGTAGAAAGACACTTGGCTTCCACTTGTATTTCTTTCATACTTTTCTCTATTGCGAGCCTAATTTTTCCTCTCACACCTGTGATGGGGAAGAGTAACAGCATGGTATTAATAGGTTTTGTTCTGCCGACTTCCAAGAAAGCAATCGTGGATGTGTAGGGAGGCCTGTTTGATCCAACAAAGAAGCCATGAAAATTTAGAGCTGGAAGGTTGTGGTCAAGTAAACAAGAAAGTAGGATCAGGAGAAAGAAGTACGCAGCAGGTGGGCTTTAAGGCTTTGATCACACATTCTGACACACTCATCGTTATTTGGTATGAGACCGCTTTCATCCCGTGACTGGTTTCCGACAAAGCGGCGGAACAATGTGGAGAAGAGAAAGACATATTTGCTGAAATAAAGACAACCAAACAGACCTTGCATTCCAATCTTCTCCATTGCCTTGTTACAAATTCCACCAGTGGAATTTTGTACAGCGTACAATTGACAGGGCACATACAACTTTTGAATAAATTAGCTTTTTTTAAATATGCTTTTGTTTTGTTTTTATAATGTATTTTCATCATATTTATTTATCAAACATTTTGTAATTATCTAAAAAATATCTTGGAATGTCTGTTTGAACCAATTGGTCAGAACAGATCAGGATCCAGGATGCTTTATTTGTCTCCCTAGGGAGAAATTTGTCTTAGAGCAGGGGTCAGATGCATATATAAATACAAACCTTGATACACAATATAGATAAAACATAACAACAGATAGTGCACCTTACAACAAACGATACACCCTACAACAAAGGATACACCAGTGTAACAATACATTTACAAACATGACACGTATACCTACACCTTTAGTCTTTCATTAATTAGTTTAAAGGAATCCTATATTTCCTGCCAAACTGCAGTAGCTCATACTCAGAGTTCGATACATAAAAGACCCGGGGGAGATCAGAGGTGTGGACACGTCGAATGGAATGTGAAATGTGAATGTGTAATAAGGTCATTGTACGCCTTCTTTTTGGTCCACAGATGCAAAACTTCATCACCTTCTGATTGAAACAGCCCTTTCCTGACCTTTTATTTATATATTATATTGAGAGAGTGTTACCACAGTTACTCTTGTCTGTAATACATTTTTTTATATATTTTATATTTACATTTATTTGACAGGGACAAAACACAAAGCACTGTTACAAAGAGCAACCAAGGCTGTGTTCAAAGTCTTAAAGCCCAGAGTCTCTGGTTAGGCTTAATTCTACGTGACAAAGACAAAGACAATACATACATACATTACACAAATACAAAAAAATACTATCAATAAAACACTGGAACATTTAAACCATCAAATGCAGAGGTTATTTTCATTATATCTGACCCTGGCTCACACTTTAGTTCTACTGAGGATGTAGTGTTTACAGATCTGGTTAGATTTGAGCCACTGTTTTACTTGATAACTAAAAATTTGGAAATCGTAAATTGTTTTTATTTCATTAAAGTGTTCCAAATGTATGTTTTTTGACGGTTATAGGAGCTCTGACCAAATGTAGTTTTCCTCTTTGCTGGTGATAGCTCCCCTCATACTTTTTTGTACTTTTTTCTGTACTTTTCCATCAGTATGACCACAGTCTATTTCTTTGGCAAGGCCATTAATACACTTATAGATCTTCAGACTTTTTATGACTGGTTCGCTCTGCTCAAGACAGTGATACAATAAGAGAAATGGGACAAAATCATAGCATGGAAATATAACTCAGAATTGAGAAACAAGGTCTTTTAAGATAAAAGCAGTTCATCTTTTTTCTGTGTTTTTCCTCCTTTTTTACATTTTTACATGGTATATTATAGTGTAGATTGCAATTCCACACCTCACCCTTCTCTGTTTAGAGCATGTGAACAGCTATGGTAGAGAAATTAATTTTCTCTCCTCAGCAGTGCTCAGTTTGTCCACTCTTTGCAATGGATAAAATAATTTCCCAAGCTAAACCGATTGAAAGAGTGTCATTTTGGTGTGACTATCCACTATTGAAAACATAGATTTGAATAAATCCATTTTGTTCAGCTGTTATGCTACAAGTCTGTCAGGTTTGGCCACAACAAATCTAATCACTCTGTGGATTTTAAGCCATGTCTGAAGGTAGCTCTCTGCCAGTGCCAGCCAGTAAAAAAAGACATTGCAAACCCTGCGTAATATTGATATGAATATCTGAGTTTTTATGAGAGAGGTAAAGCTCCATCTAGTGGTCATAAATAATAAATAAAAACATTTCCATAACTGTACACCAAAGATTATTACTGACACATCATACCTCATTATTCAAAAAAAGGTTTTAACAAAAAAAAGGCATATCACCTTTAAACCTACGTCCAGATGCCTATGTTAAAAACTTTTTTTTTTTTTTTTGTTTTTGCCTTTATTGATAGATTGAAATTAGGAAGATAGAGGAGGATCACAATTGGCAAATGGCCCATCCAGGATTCAAACCAGGTTTCCTGTGGGTTCACATATAGTCTGTGCTCATTTGCAAGTGCTCTATCAACTGATCTAAGGGGGCCCCTCTTGTTAAAACCTTTTCTTAAATTTGTCCTGGATGACTGAGATCCTCCACAGACAACTCATTATTCCAAAAAGAAACTGTGCTCAACAGTCACCATCATGACCAACCTCAGTTCACTATTATTAATATGTTAAGCATTTACTGCTCAATATTTTAAACCAAATAGCCAAATCAGTATATCACTGTTATAAGAGATGGTACAGAGATGTTCTGAGCTGAGGGACAACGTAAGAGGGCTATATTCATCTGAAGAGTGAGTTTAGAGGTAATGGTAAAGTTCTCTTGAGCCTTTATTTATTGTGAAATCTATTTATAGTTTATTATTTATTAAGACAAGGTGTAATCTGTAAATGGTTTTGCGCAGGCTAGTTTATTCTGACATGAAAGGTTTTGTTTTGTCATGTTTTTACGCTTACACACATACACGCTTTCTCGTTTTAGCTTTCTACCGTAATACAGCAATAATTACAATCAAAGGATGGGTATAAGCACTCACCAGAGCTGCCTTCTTCAGATGACTGAGTGGGTCACTCTCAGTGGAAACAGATGAAATGCTGGCAATAGTTTTGTCCAGGAGAGATGCTTAGCTACTTTTTAACACATGCGCCTCATTTACACAAGTCCAGTCCTCTCTAGCTTCATATGACGCTAGCACTTAATATTGAGCTGAAATGAGGCTGACCAATTTTCATGTGCTCATATTTTTATGTGCTCATATTTTCATGTGCTCATATTTTTATGTGCTCATATTTTCATGTGCTCATATTTTTATGTGCTCATATTTTCATGTGCTCATATTTTCATGTGCTCATATTTTTATGTGCTCATATTTTTATGTGCTCATATTTTCATGTGCGCATATTTTTATATGCTCATATTTTCATGTGCTCATATTTTTATGTGCTCATATTTTTATATGCTCATATTTTCATGTGCTCATATTTTTATGTGCTCATATTTTTATGTGCTCATATTTTCATGTGCTCATATTTTTATGTGCTCATATTTTTATATGCTCATATTTTCATGTGCTCATATTTTTATGTGCTCATATTTTCATGTGCTCATATTTTTATGTGCTCATATTTTCATGTGCTCATATGCTTCCTTAGGCATGTGGGGGGAGGGGGGGCTATGTGGAATGAGACTGGAAGTGGTGGAAGTTGTACCAGTCCTACCTTTCCCATCAAAGACCTGGTGTTGGTTGAGGAAACAGTGAGGGAGATCAACAGATTGGAGCTTGAAATAGGGAAGGTGTGCACATATTTTGTAAGCCTGTATAGAGAGCGTTTTGCAGCAATTTATGACACATTTCTTGGCTATTTTAGCTTGAAGAGTATGAGACCAAAATGACGTCAAATGCAGAGAAGATTGTGAATCTGACAGGTAAAACTGAGGAAATAGAGAATAACCCAGACGCCTACAATTAAGCAGACTTAGAGGGGATCAAGGTGGAGATTAAACAAGTGTAGGCCTTGATTCAAGACCTGCAGCTTTCAATCAAAAGCTCCACCACAGTCTTTGAGTCTTTGCATGTAGAGGTTAGTATATTGTCATGCAGTAAATAAGTGCTCAATTCAGTTAAATTGGCAATGATCGTTGTAATTTTAAATTCAGATGGTGGGCAGCCATGATGGGCACAACGGATGCGGTGGAGAAGACCTACAACAAGAATCTGGTGCTTTCTGGGTTTAATCTTCCAATAAAACAGTGAAGAACCTGCAATTATCTCTCATGGGCAGAATAGAACAAAATTTACTACAATAAAAATGTCAATAGTCACCAAAATTAACTACCTCCTCTCCGTGATCCCAACACAACCCATTCTCTCTTAGTTTAAATCTGTTAAATCAATTATATATTTGTCACTTCAAAAGAACTTTCAAAAGAACTCTGCTCATATTCTCAAATGAAAGCTCATGTGATGCAAAATGCTTGCCACTGTCAGCAATATTTGAACACAGTGAACACACCTGGCGTCATTCATTGCACACAACGACTCAAAATTGAAGACACTTGTTGCTAATGCTGTGACCACATGTATAAAAGCAAGTTCAGAGTGCACAGTTTGCTGAAGATTCCAAACAAACACAATGAATGAAGGCAGAGTCAGGGGAAGAGGAATTTGAGTCAGAGGAGGAACAGCTTGCCATGGAAGAAGAGGAGCAGGCCAACGAGGAAGAGGAGTTCAAATCAGAGGAGAAAGAGGAGCAGGCCAACAAGGGAGAGGAGAAGGTCCAGAAGGGGGAGCAAGAAAGCCTTGCACCATCATTACGAATGAGATGCGAGCAGCATGACAATGGCTGAAGCAGGACAAAGAATCCGTGATTCACCGTGGCCACCATTATCAGGGCATTCAGACAACACAACAGGTATTGATCTCTATTGCTTTCATTGTCATAATACAAATTTTCAAGTTTGGAAAGTAGTCTATTGGTTTCAAATTAGTTGTTACTTTATTGTAAAACATGCCAATTGACAACACGTTTCTTTCTGTTGAAAGAATGCCACATAGAGGTGGGAGGGTTGCCATTTTACAGCGGCACAAGAAACCCTCTTTGTGGACATGGTTCATGAGAACAACCTCATCAGACTCCAGGAGATCAGAGACAAAGTCATTGCCGATAATGTCAACTTTGAGAGCATTGCTGATGTCAGCTTGGCCACAATGGACCGAGTTCTCCGGCGCCAAAAGATGCAGATGAAACAGGTCTATAGGGTTCCCTTTGAGCACAACTCTGCGCGACACAAAGATCTACGTTACGAGTATGTGCAAGTATACATCCATGCTCACAGTACAGTTAGTGGACATACTGTGTTGCTCAGTGGCCTACATTACTTCTGGACAATACTGTGCTACGTGGTTGACTGTTGTTCTGAACACCTGTGCACTTTCACATTTTCACAGAGGATATTACAGTTGGACACGATGGTCAGACCTCATGAGTACCTCTTCCTGGATGAGGCTGGCTTCAACCTGCAGAAACGAAGGCAAAGAGGCCGTATAACATCATTGGCCAAAGAGCCATCACTGAGGTTCCTGGCCAAGGATGGATTTGGCAAGAGACAAAATAGCCTGCGATGTGGATGAGGTGATGTGGCCCGAGTCAGCTCAGAGACATGATGCCGCACAGTGATTGTGGTGTGATTAGTTTCTCTATTGCTTAAACACATTTGTCCACTCTGACATCACAGTTTCAAAACTGTTAACACACAGGATAAAACTGAAGCTCAATGGCCAAAATCCATCGTTTTGTTAGCAAAATGTGCCAACACTCACAAAACATTAAAACATGCAACATAAGCAAATATTTCCATCAAACACCACAACTTGGTCAAATTTATTTATTCTTTTAATCAATAATTACACAATGGACAACAAAATACGAAATGCAGCCATCAATATGAAACTTTACAAACTCAAATGGATACTGGAAAAAAAAGCTACCAAAGGAAACTAATGGGTGGAAATACCTTTTTAAAAAAAAAAAATATATATACTTTTTATCTTTCACATTTAGTCCATTTGTTCTTGATGATTATGCCACAGGTTCTCATCAACATCGCATTGAATGTTTTCCCTTGCAATGCACCGAGGGAAATACCTCCTTGCATGGCGTATCCATCTCTTGGCAGACCTCTGCACCTATTGCCAGGCAACCAGCATTCATTGCCTCCAGGAGGGGCATCT